>JASUDE010000318.1:0-55432 GCA_034509685.1 Colletotrichum cereale | reverse complement strand
AAGTTGGAGGGTATCTAGAAAATAGGGTGGCTGGGCGCGATTTTCGGGTGACCGAAATGCAGGGGTGACCGAAAAGTGGGTGCTTTGACTTAAACGGTGAAGTGAGCTTCCCTTCCAGTTCACACTACTACCTTCAGAGTTGGGCGTATTTGCTTCCAGTGATGCTTCCGAAACCCTTCGTCCTTATTCTAGAACCTTCAACATTCTGGGGGCAGCCATGTAGCCATTGCTAAATCCTGTTCCGCGACCGGTAGTTTTCGCTCAACCCCAAACCAAACGTCTAACCACTGAAAGGTTCTCTGTGCCGAGTAACCAAAGGCCGCAACCTTGGCCTGCAACCCTCCATAGGCCACATCGTACGCTATCCATTTCTCCTTATCCACACCTGGCTTGAGGCTCGTCAGACAATCATATATCTTGTCTGTCGTTGTCGCCGGGTCGTAGTACATGCTCGCCCCCGCGCCCGTTACCAGCGTCGGACACTTCACGTCTGCCAGATACTCTGTTCCGTCCGGATTCTGCAACGTGTAGTCGCCGAAGCTCCGCATGATGTCGGCCTCGGTCGTCATCCCGGTTGCCCACTTCAAATGATTGAACTCCCAGCGCGCCTGGAAGTCCAATCGCTGCAGGAATCTCAGGATTGAGTTGAAGGCCCCGTCCGACAGCCAGCCATTCATGAAGCCCTTGAAGAGGGGCCCTGGCATCCTGCCGCCAATATAGCTTTCCAGGCTGTAGAATCCATCGACGCTAACACACGCCTTTATGCGCCGGTCGGTGGCTGCCCGTAGCGCAAAGTAACCGCCCATGGAAGCGCCCGTAACAGCAATGTGCTCGAGGTCAAGCTCAAGTTCTGGGTGGCTCGTCGCAAAATCAAACAGGTGGTCCATGACTGCGCCGGTAACAACCTCCCAGTCCGGGCGCATCGGCACCTTATCGCGGCGCAGGACTATACCCTGCCCCGGTCCTTCGAACGTGATGACCGCATACCCCACCTCGGGCCCGAACATGGGGTTGACGAAGTAGATCTCCTCTTGAGTAGAGTCGCCCCCGCCCGAGTTCAACAGGATGGGAATTTTGCGGCCAGGAATCCGTTTCGAGGCATCCGGCATGTATAGATAGCCGGGGAGATTGAGTCCTTTCTCGTACGGAATCGAAAGGAAAAACGTCTTGCCGTCGCGATACTGCACTCCCTTGCGGAAATCTGCAATGGACCGCTCAATGGTAGGAAGCACGCGCTTGTCACTTCCTATGGGTCCTTCATTCAGCATGAACTGCGCCGCTCGCAGGTAGTTGGAGGCCCTCAGATAGCCCCGACGCGCGCCAAGCCGGTCACCCGCTTCCTCGGCCTCCTCTGCGATTCTCTCCGCCTTGTCCCCGGCTTCCATAAAGGCTCTGAACCATGACTCAGGATCGAGGTCCTTGATTTTTGTAACTTCCGTGCTTGGTCGTCTAGGGAGGCAAGTGAGCTGGAGATGTTCAGCTTCAACTCATTTGAATTTCTACTGTATTTTGCATTTTTGCTTTATATAACGCAAGACGTTCGCAATCTCTTATAGTTTCGTTTATAGATTCAGACACGTCTGTTATGGACTCTGAGCTGGCAACCGAGCCCCTATACTTACGACCTTCATTTTAGAACATTCCGAATTTTAACAGCTGATATGGCCTACACTCAACCGCCAAAAGAGCCTATCGCCATCATTGGTAGGGGATGTAGATTCCCCGGGGAGAACTCGACAAACCCGTCAGGGTTGTGGGATCTCCTTCTCGCCCCACGCGATCTCTCGAAACGAATACCGTCGGAATCGCGATTCAATCCCGACGGCTTCTATCACCCAAACGGCGAGTACCATGGAAGTATTAACGTCAAGGACTCGTATTTCATTGAAGAGGACCCGCGATTGTTTGACGCTGGATTCTTCAGCATTGCTCCCCGCGAGGCCGAAGCCATCGATCCTCAGCAACGGCTACTGCTAGAGACCACCTACGAGGCGATGGAAAATGGAGGTCTCACGTTGCAGGGGCTCAAGGGCAGTCGGACTTCCGTATATGTCGGTATAATGTCGGCAGACTACACGGAAACTCAGTTGCGAGACCCCGAGAGTGTGTCTCAGTATTGGGTAACGGGGTCTTCGCGTGCTCTGACCTCGAACCGCCTCTCATATTTCTTCGACTGGAGGGGCCCGTCCATGACTATCGATACAGCATGCTCATCAAGCATGGCAGCTCTTCATCTTGCTGTACAGAGCCTACGAAACGGAGAGTGCCAGACCTCATGTGTAGCCGGTGCGAACCTACTGTTAGCTCCGGATTCTTATATTGGAGCCAGTAACATGCATTTACTCTCGCCCGAGGGCAAGTCCAAAATGTGGGATGATACCGCAGATGGGTATGCTCGCGGCGAAGGGATCTGTGTCATGTTCTTGAAGCCACTATCCCAGGCTCTGAGGGACGGAAACAGGATCGATGCTCTCATCCGGGAAACAGGTATCAATTCGGATGGGCGCACTCAAGGCATTACTATGCCTAGTGCCATAGCCCAGGCATCTTTGATCAGGAAGACCTACGAGAATGCAGGGTTGGATCTTGGCAGAGCTGAAGATCGACCTCAATACGTTGAAGCCCATGGTAAGCTGGTAGAAGAACCACCTCTTGGTCTTGAATACGTTCCATTTCTTTAGCGCAGCTGACGCTTTCTTGTCAAATACAGGCACTGGAACACAGGCTGGCGACCCTCAGGAGGCTTCTGCAATCAGCCAAACCTTTTTCCCGCCCAACGAGGAACATGATGAGTTGTTCGTTGGGTCCGTAAAGACTATAATAGGTCACACAGAAGGATGTACGTCACCTAGCCCCTTTTCCGAAACCGACTTAGATGCTAAAGTGGTTACCTGGAGGTGCTGGAATGGCCGGATTGTTCAAGACATCGCTTGCCATGCAGCACAAGACTATCCCGCCCAATTTGCACTTCCGCAAGCTCAACCCAAGCGTCGCGCCCTGGTACAAGAAGCTTCGCATATGTACGACTCCCCATGAGTGGCCTCGTACCGCTCCCGGTCATCCTTTGCGTGCGAGTGTCAACGGTTTCGGATCTGGTGGCACGAATGTCCACGTCATCGTGGAAACGTACCTCCCTGAAGTCCATGATATCGGTCCGTGGGGTCGCCCAGAAAGATTACTCAACTCCCCCTCTTCTGTTCCAGAAGACACCCATTCCTCACCCATTCCTCTGGTTTTCTCGGCCAACTCTGAAACGGCACTGGTCACAATGCTGGAGCGATATGCCAATCTTTTAGCCAACAATGACGTGCCGATGCAACGTTTGGCGGCAACCTTGAGTGCTCACCGTTCAGTATTAGCCGTTAGGATTGCCATCCCCGGTACGTCAAGACAAGTCGCGCTCGAGGCAATTATCAAACGTCTTTCCGTCTTCCGTGAGACCCCCGGCACGTCAATCGGCACGCGATCCGTCATGGAATTCGGGCAACACAGAAGTACGCAAATCCTGGGCGTCTTTACCGGACAGGGAGCGCAGTGGCCGGAAATGGGCAAAAGTCTCATCCGTCACTGTTCGCTGTTCAAAGAGACCATAGAAGCTCTAGAACATTCATTGAGACTTCTTCCCGACCCGCCTGACTGGTCTTTGAAAGCAGAGCTGATGGCGTCGCCCCACGAGTCCCGACTGAATGAGGCCGCCATCGCCCAGCCTTTAAGCGCGGCAATACAGATAGCGCTCGTTCGTCTCTTATACCACGCAGGGGTGTCATTCCACACAGTGATCGGCCACTCCTCTGGCGAGACTGTGGCTGCCTATGCTGCGGGTAAAATCTCTGCAAGTGACGCAATAAGGATTGCCTACTACCGCGGAGTCCATTCTAAGCTCGCCGGCGGTCCGCATGGACAGAAAGGCGCGATGATTGCTGTCGGTTTCGGCATCGATGAGGCAAACGACTTTTGTTCATCCGCCACATTGAAGGGCCGTTTGGTGGTGGCAGCAAGTAACTCGCCAAAAAGTGTTACACTTTCCGGTGATAAGGATGCTGTCAACGAAGCTAAGCGGTCACTTGACGAAAATGGCTTGTTTAATCGCTTGCTAAGAGTAGATAACGCCTATCATTCGCATCACATGGAGCCCTGCTCCAACTCCTATGTGGACTCTCTAGCCTCCTGCGACATTCAGATATTGCCAGGGAACGGAACAACTTGGATATCGACCGTGCACGAGAACAAGCCTCAATTCAGTTCTGAAAACGACACCGAGCTGAGGGCGACATACTGGAGAGACAATATGGTGCACAAGGTTTTGTTCTCCCAAGCAGTCGAATATGCTCTGGATCATGTCGAAAAGCCTTTTGATCTTATTTTAGAGATTGGGCCACACCCTTCTCTAAAAGGGCCTGTCCTTGACACACTCAGAGCAAAGATCGGCACAGATATCCCGTATTCCGGTGTCTTGGACAGGAAGGCAGATGATGTCTCAGCACTTAGCAGCGCGCTCGGTTTTATCTGGACAACCCTCGGATCTACTGCTGTTGACTTTAGTCGCTACTGCTCTGCGTACAACTTAGAGAGAACACACATCGATGTGCCCCCTTTGCCAGATCTACCGACCTACCCCTGGGACCACCAGACTTTGTTTTGGAGGGAGTCCAGAATCAACAGACAGTTCCGATCCAGAGCTGATGCGCCGCATGAGCTTCTTGGAAAGAGGACGCCAGATGACACAGATTACGAGCCAAGGTGGCGCAATTTCTTCAATTTGAATGAGATGCCCTGGTTGCGAGGTCATTGCATACAGAATGAGATCATAGTTCCTGCTGCCACGTATTGCGTTATGGCTCTAGAGGCTGCCCGCGCAATCAGCAAGGGGAAACATGTGGAAAGCATTGAGCTTTTAGACATGAAGATACGACGTCCTATTATCGTAGACGAGGCTTCCGGAGGGACCGAGACCTTATTCTCCTTACGCAGCGACCCAGACTCGAACAAGATCAACAACGGTCTGATCCAGGCTAGTTTCAACCTCAGCGCGGCATCCTCCGAAAATGGGCAAATGGGACTTGTTGCGACGGGAGAGATACGTATCTCTATAGGAAGCGGTCCTTCAGATTTGTCTTCCTCCTTTTCTCCCGCTGAACAGCGCAAGCTACAGTCTGGGCTTCTGCCTCTCAACATCGACCGGTTCTACGAGTCGCTGAGTAAGGTTGGACTGAACTATAGCGGTGTGTTCAAGGGCTTGATCCATGCCGAAAGGAGGATGGATGTGGCATCTGCTGTCGTCGCCGTAGACGAGGAGATAGGATGTTCAATGCCGGTCCATCCGACTTGGCTGGACGTCTGCTTCCAGACGGTTTTCGCCGCATTTTCTGCTCCTCGAGACGATTGCCTATGGGAAGCGTTCGTGCCTACAAGGATAGGTCGCCTGGTATTTACGCCTACCGAAGGCAGAGTCTTCGAGGCACCGGCCTTGATGAATGTCGATACACACATTCTCGAGTTTACCCCAGGGTTTCAGGCAGCAATGCCGAAAATCACTGCCGATTTGCGTATACATGACACGCACACTCAAAAGCTGGCAGTCCACATTGAAGACCTCACTTTGAGCTCCATTCTTCCGAGCACAGAAAAAGATGATAGACACCTCTTTCTCAAGACCATCTGGAAGCGCGATGTTCTGTCAGGGCCAGCCCTCGAGCCACTGTCGACGGTGGCATCACGAGACGAGGTTGAGCTCATAGACGCTTGTGAGGCGGCTGTGTGCCATTATCTTTTGAAACTGAAGACAGAAAGGTTTTGGCAAAGAATCGGCAAAAAGAACCGCGTTCTGTCCATTTTAGCCGAACAAGCGGCAATACGATCAAAGACTGGACCGCCGCAACCCGACCTTGGTTCCATCCTGGAAAGGTTCGGCGAACGTATCGACATGAGGCTAATAAGAGCCATCGGCGAGAATCATCTACGCGACGCTGAGAGTTCCACTGAGAGAAAGTCTCCGTCACCGGATTTGATGGGCGAACTCATGTCTCAATGGCACAAGGAAGGGCTCGGCTTTGCTCAGATCCACAGACATATTGTCAGCGCAGCCAAGCAGATATCTCATCGGTTTCCACACCTAAGAATCCTTCAGGTTGGACCATCTTCTGGCAGCCTGGTGCGATCCCTCTGCGAGGAACTTGGTCATGCCTTCACGTCATACACTATTGTTGCTGGATCAGACCATACTGTGGAAGAAATGAAGGAGGAACTAGTTCCACGCCACTCCAGAGTCAACTTCAATGTTCTTGATATCGAGAAAGGCTTCGAGGAGGCAAAGAGCATTATTGCTGCCGGCTCTGTCGATTTAGTGATCGTCCATCAGTCTTTCAGCAAGCACAAGACGGCAATCGAGACGATACGAGCCTTGTTACAACCAGGAGGCTTCTTACTAATGATGGCTGCTACCGGTGACCATCTTCGCTTTCCATTTTTCCTGTCCTCCGTCCCTGTTCCTGACAACCAGGCAACTGGACCAACGCAGTCCATCTTGAATCAGGAAGAGCTTAACAGCATACTTCAACATGCCGACTTTTCTGGTGTCGACTCAATTGCATTCGATTCCGTCCCGGAAAAGTACTCTTTCTCTCTCATCGTCTCACAGGCGGTAGACGATCAATTCAGGTTCCTTAGGGATCCGCTCGCTTTCCCTATGCTGGCACCACCTTTGAGAGAAAAGCTCCTCGTGCTGGGAGGATTGTCTAGCGATGTTGCCAAACTGATCAAGGGAATCAAAGCCAAGCTTTATCCCTTCTGGCAGGGAGAGATTGTTACTTGCAAGTCTTTGATTGAGTTGGGGAGTTATATCGTTATCAACGATACTATAAATCTCCTCAGTTTGACCGAACTGGATCGCCCACTCCTTCAAGGGCTCAATGCTGCTGATTTCAGGACCTTACAGCATCTTCTGGCAAAATCCAAGAACATCCTCTGGGTCACCAGTGGCGCAACATCCAATGGCGCAACATCTGGAGATCCTTACCAATGCGGCACAGTTGGACTGGGACGAGTGTTTGTGACGGAGAACCCGCAGTCGTCTCTGCAGTTTTTTGACATGGACAAACTTCAGGGCAGCGAGTCCATCATTGCGCAGAACCTGTTACGGCTTGTTGCAGGCACAAAAAATGGGGACAACCCCAGCAAATTGTCGCGGCTGTGGACGGTTGAACCGGAACTTGCCCTCACGAACGGCCACATTCTTATCCCAAGACTGATTCCCGACAGTGAGCGCAACCTTCGCCTCAACTCTCTTAGACGTAAGATAGAGAGCGAAACTAGGGTCAGAAAACAACCAGTCACTCTTATCCGCTCTCGTGGAAGCGATGGTGAAGTTACATACTCAGCCGTACACCCACAACATCAGAGCTCGAACCTGGCCGAGCCTTTTGCTGTGAAGGATCGAATCGCATTGACAGTGGAATATTGTTCCGCGGATCCCATTATACCCAACTATCGCGATAAGGGTCTCTTTTGCTGCATAGGGCATGCACAAAATGGGGACCGTTTCGTGGCACTGGCAGATTCTACATCTTCTGTCATTACGGTACCGCGCGCATGGGCAATTCGACTCGCGGACGAAGACTTGCAAGATTCACTTCCAATTCCTCTGTTGACTTGTGTCATGGAAGAGATCAGGTCACGCGTCATTGAAAACGCCATGCCCTCGGACCACAGCACTCTGCTCTACGAATTTGATGCCGGTCTAATTACTGCTATGGAAAGGCTTGAGACCTTTTCGACCAAAGACTTTCACTTCATCTGTTCTAATGCACATTCAAGCTGCAACAGCCTTCCCAGGAACCATATCATGTTCAGTTCGCATGCATCGAGAAGAGAATTGGAATCAAGGATACCAACAACAGCCAGGCTTTTAATCCACGTAGGCCATCGCCAGGATGTCGACCAACTATCACGTATTTGTCAGGCACTTCCTCTGAACACCATGGTCGCTACTTTTGACGATTTGGATACTAACGATCTGGTTCCGAACGAATTACTATTCGAGGCCTTGGGTTATGTCAAATCCATCAACTTTTCGTCGTTGACAGAAATTGGGACTACAAAGGTGATCGAGGCTTCCCGCATCGTCAAAGAAGGGATCGGAAGACATACTGGCCCCGTTGTCATTGACTGGACCGGAGACCCAATCATCAGACTAACACAAAGGCCCTTGGATCCCCGTAACTTATTTTCGCCGAGGAAAACGTACATTCTCATTGGTCTTAGTGGACAGATCGGGGAGTCCATGTGCCGTTGGATGGTCGTAAATGGTGCACGACACATTGTGGTCACAAGCAGGTAATTACAACAGGCCTTGTCGGAAGGACGTTCGCGTCCAATACTGCCTTTTACTGACAACCATAGGAACCCGGACAAGAAGGCCCTTTGGAAAGAAGAACTGAAGGAACTGGGCGCCAATATTGTTATCGAGATGGTAGATGTGACTGTGAAGACGCAGCTGGCGAGACTCCGTACTCGTATCCTCGAAACCATGCCGCCCATTGGCGGTGTGGCCAATGGTGCAATGGTTCTATCTGACGGACTGTTTGCTGACATGACATTTGAAAGTCTTAAAAAGGCTATGAGGCCCAAGATCGATGGTTCGAGAAACATGGATGAGGTTTTCTCGGGCGATGACCTTGACTTCTTCGTCATGTTCTCGTCCATTTCCGCAATTACTGGCAACCCAAGCCAGTGCAACTATAATGCAGCAAACAATGTGAGTAAATGACGTGATTCTTTTTGGGCACCGAGAGGTAGTCGCTGATTGTTCTATAGTTCATGGTTGGTCTGGCTTCACAAAGACGAGCTCGAAACCTAGCTGCATCGGTCATCGACATTGGGATGCTGATCGGTATCGGAATCATGCGAAGAACAGAAGGGGACAGCGGCGACAGTGCCCTGGAGAAGTCTCTAAGACAGGAGAACTATATGGCCATGTCCGAACGCGACCTTCATCTTCTCCTGACCGAAGCGATATACGTCGGCAAAAAAGACGAGGATCGAGAAATAGCGACTGGATTGGAAACCTTCAGCGCAGACTCTGCCAGCAGTCCATTTTGGCATAGCAATCCGCGATTTTCGCACCTCACAGTGAACGCTGGTGATTCCAAGGCCTCTTCGACCGGGGGTCAAAAGTCTCTGAGCGACAAGCTGTCAGGTGCGAGTACACCAAACGAGGCTCTGCAGATTATGGAGTGCTCTTTGTTGGCTTACCTTTCGTCTTCGCTCAAGGTGAGCAACTCGACAACATAAGAAAATGATACTAAGCGCGAAAACTAACTGTCATTCAAGATGCGTGTTGAGGACATTTTCACGGAGGTTCCACTCATAGACCTCGGAATCGACTCCTTAGTCGCCGTGGAAATCCGCAACTGGGTATTTTCTGAAACCCGCTGCGATATACCAGTGTTAAAGATACTGGGAGGCTCTTCCGTCAAGCAGATATGTAGTGATGTGGTGTCATCACGTCCCTCCGAACAAAACGCGGCTGAGGTGTCCAAAGCAGAAAAGCCAGCCACTTCGCTTCAAAAGTCTCGCGGCTGGAACGAGCTGAGTCTAGAGGCGGATTCCTCGTCAGTCACCTTGGGCAATCACTTACCTTCCGACTCTGTGACACAGATACGCCACTCACACTTCAATCCACCTCTCTCGCCCCCCGTGTCGCCTTTGACGGAATTCAAGCCCAAGGACTACTCCCGTCCCATTCCATCCGTGTCTCCTCCAAGTTCCATCCCTACGGAAACAGAATCAGATAGCGGACAATTAAACTTATCACCACCAGCATCTCCTCCTACAGGTCATGCGAAGGGGAAATCCTTCCGACCGATTCCACTTCGTACCGAATTACTGTCAGCGGGGCAGACTCGACTATACTTGTCAAAGCAATACTCAGATGACACCAGGAACTTGAACTGCACTGCATCTTACAAACTCCAAGGGAGCCTCGATATTGCGAAGATGAAAGCGGTCTTGCAGGCTCTGACTCATCAGCACGAAAGCTTCCGGACTTCCTTCTTCACCGACGAGCATGATGAACGTCCGCTACAAGGCATACTCAAGAAATCAAGATTCCAACTGCGAGAGGTTCCCGGTATTAGCGACAGTCTCGATGTCAAGCGGGAGTTTCAACGGACTCAAGGGTACCACTACAATCTAGAGGAAGGCGACACCTTCATTGCCACGCTCTTGTCTCACAGCGACGACTCATACACAATCATATTTGGGTACCATCACATCATCATGGACGGTGTCAGTTGGCAAGTGTTCCTACAGGACCTAGGGCGCTTCTACAATGACCCGGGCCCCCTATTATCTTCAAAGTATCTGCCAGCGCCGTATATCAGCTTCGTTCAGAAGCAAAAACAGAATAAGGCCAGCGGAGCATACATCGAAAGACTCGGGTTCTTCAAAGATCAGCTCCGCGAGCCGGTTGAAGCACTGCCGCTTTTCCCGTTTGCTAAAGTCAGCACACGCAAAGCCTTGACGCATTACGCCACGCGAGATAACATCATGTATATTGATGCGAAGGTGGTAAGAGCAATCAAGAAGATAAGCCAAGCTCTTCGCACCACTTCGTTTCATTTCTTCTGTTCGGCCTTTCAAGTCTTGCTCCACCGGCTTCTCGGCGTCGAGAAAATGTGCATTGGTATGGTGGCTGCCAATCGTTCCGACCAGACCTTCAGCAACACCATAGGTTTCTTCCTTGAGATGTTACCTATTCTGTTTCGGGTTGACAGCCAGCAAACGTTTGAGGACCTCCTTCGTACTACAAGAAATCAGGCCTACGCGGCACTTGCCCGGGCTGGCTTGCCTTTCGAAGAGATTCTGAAAGCGTGTGACATCCCAGCCTCAACGACCGGAACATCTCTCTTCCAGGTGGTGTTCAACTACCGTATGGGGGCGGGTCGGACGCCTTCTATGCGTGGGTTGGATATGAAATTTTTGGAATACACCGACGCCAAAACGCCCTTCGATCTCGTTGTGTCAGTTGATGAGCTGGACAGCGGCGCGGCCATGGTGACATTCTCGCTTCAAGAATATTTGTATGATCAGCAGGGTGCAGATTTACTCGCAAGGGTGTATGCCCACTTGCTCGAAGAGTTATCCAAGGACGCTTCTGGCCGCATCGGCAGCGTCTCCGTATTTGACGAGGCTCTGACTAGGGAAGCGATCGATCTCGGCACTGGGCCTAGGAAGGAACTTGCACCCACGGATGCCGAGACTCTGTCAAAGATTGTCAACAGCTGGTCGAAGAGAACCCCGGAGTCTGTCGCCGTCAAAGATATGGAAGGATCTACGCTGTCCTACTCGCAACTGATGAACAGGGCTAGCTCCGTTTCCATCGCTTTATCAAACGCCGGGATAGAAGCATCGTCACCCGTTTGCGTGCTGCTCGACCCAAACGTGGATACAATTGCCTGCATCCTTGGAATTCTTCGTATTGGCGCAGCGTACGTCCCGCTGGACGTCCGGAGCCCGGACGAAACACTACTCGATATCCTGGAGGAGTCCGGAGCGTCCGTTGTACTTTTCCACCCTGCGACTGCCAAAAGGGCCAAGGCGCTTCATGGCACCTCGGAAGCTACTCAGCGAATCCGTTACATCTCCCTCGACGAACTTCCTCAGAACTCAACTCGAGATATACCAGATGTATCAACTTTGGAAGGCCTGGCGATGATGCTGTATACCAGTGGATCGACAGGCAAGCCGAAGGGAATTCCCCTAACGAATGCGAACATCAGGACTCCTATCCTTGGCGCCTCCGAGAAGATGTCTTTAACACGTGAAGTCGTGCTACAGCAAAGTGGACAAGGCTTCGACGCGGCTGTTTTCCAAATCTTCATTGCCCTGGCAAATGGGGGCACCCTGATCATGGCCGATAACCGCATTGACCCAGCCGAGCTAGCTGCCCTGATGTCACGCGAGAGCGTTACATGCAGCGTTTTCATCGTCTCGGAGATGCAAGCCATGTTACGGTTTGGGTACGAAGAGCTTCGTCAGTGTTCCTCATGGCGTCTCGCTGTGGTAGCGGGAGAAGCGTTCACGGTTAACCTCTTGGATCAATTCCGCGCTCTCAACCGCCCTGACTTAACTATCATCAATGCTTACGGCCCCACCGAAGCATCCATATGCTCCTCCATATGGCAAGTTTCGTATACAGATCTTGAGACGGGCTCCTACAGCGTCCCTATAGGAAAACCTATCGCCAACTACGCCACGTATGTTGTTGATGAGGAGGGCAATCCTGTCCCTGTCGGATGGCCAGGTGAAATAGCGATCAGTGGACCGGGAGTCGCGAGCGGATATGCCAACCTCCCGCTGCTCACTGGAAGAAAGTTCAAATATCCCACGTTTCTGGAAGGAGATGGCGGCTGGAACAGAATCTACCTCACAGGCGACCGTGGTCGCATGACCTCCGACGGGTCCATCGTCTTGTCTGGACGCGTGGATGGAGACGACCAGGTTAAGCTACGAGGCATGCGCGTTCAACTGAGCGACGTCGCCCGTGCCATCATTGAGGCATCGCAAGGCAAGCTTGCAGATGCGGCCGTTCTTCTCCGTGGCAAGGAACAGGAAAGCCAGCAGCTCATCGCATACGCGGTGTTCTCTAGGACTCCCCTGGTTCACGAAAAGGATGCCTTCCTGCGTCAACTCTCCCTGAAGCTTACGGTACCGCCATACATGCGCCCGGCTGCCATCATCCCTATTGATGTATTGCCGGTAACGGAAAGGGGCAAACTCGACCGACGAAAGCTCGCAGAGATGCCTCTGCCGCGTGGCAACCTTCAGGAAGAGGCATCCGATCAGCTCACAGAACAGGAGACGCGCTTGCGAGACATTTGGAGAGCTGTGTTGGGTGAGACCGCCTCGTTGATACCCATCCAGCGCAGCTCTGACTTCTTCTCCGTTGGCGGCAATTCGCTGCTACTTCTGCGGCTCAGGGCCGAGATTCGTCAGGCTTTTGGGATTGACTTTTCTCTTCCCGAGCTCTTCCAAAACAGCACCCTTGAGCTGCTTGCTGCACAACTCACTGGCAGCTCGGGATTTACCAAAATTGACTGGGAGAAAGAAACGCATCCGGATGAGAGGTTTTTTGATTCACTAAACCCTCTGAAAAGACCTAGCAGCACAGCCCAAAAATCAAATGGCATTGCCGTCCTAATGACAGGGGCGACAGGCTTTTTGGGCACTGCACTGCTCCGCCAGCTTGTTGAGCTTCACCACGTCGCCCGTGTCCACTGCGCAGCTATCCGTCCCAGGTCCCAAAAAGAGGCTCGGCCACTGGGGATACAGTCGTCCAAAATTATACGTCACACTGGTGACCTCGCGCTCCCCAACCTTGGCATGAGCCAGGCGGAAGCAGATGATGTTTTCAAGGACGTCGACGTTATCATCCACAACGGAGCAGAAGTGTCGCACATGAAAAGCTATCGCAGCTTGCGAGCGGCGAACGTTTTCTCCACCATGGAGATAGCTCGCTTGGCTTCAGACCGCATGATACCTATACATTACATCTCAACGGGTGGTGTAGCACGCCTCAGCGGCGCCGCTATACAACCTGAGTCCTCTCTGGCGTCTTTCCACCCTCCCGTTGACGGCTCGGACGGATATATCGCGTCCAAGTGGGCAAGCGAGGTGTTCCTTGAGCGAGTTGGCAAACGCATGCCGTGGTCTATCTGGATCCATAGGCCCAGCAGCATCACTGGTAGTAATGTGCCTGCTTTTGACATTATGCATAACCTCGTGAAGTATTCACAAACCATCAAGGCCGTGCCTGATCTCTCGGGCTCGACAGGAGCGTTTGATTTCGTTCACATCGATACAGTGTCAAAAGACATCGCCGTTCGTGCAGCGTCAGTCATAGACGAGGACAGCCTTGAGAATTCGGTCTCTTATATACACCAGAGCGGCGATGAGGTTGTCCCAGTGGACCAGTTCAAGGATTATATGGAAGGCTCAGAGCCCGGGTCTTACAAAGTCCTGCCACTACGGGAGTGGGTTGATGCCGCGATGCAACACGGATTGGAGGAGGTTGTTGGCTCGTTTTTGCTAGCTACCAAGGGGGTGATTCGGGCACCCTTACTTCAAAGGAGCCGTAGATTGGACATATGAAGTTTCAACAGGCGGGACTAGACTGGTTGTAGTTATGTGGCGTTCTATATTAATAGACATCTCTTATATATTAATAGATATATGATTGCGTAAGGCAAACGCAACGACGTAGAAGGCCTTGGCAAACTGATCCGGCTGCATCATGATTGGCATGTGCGTACGTCACTACATAGTGACGATACATTGATCCTTCCAAGATCAGATATCGAATCATTCACACATTCGCTGTGTATAATAATGAATCAATGCGATGTGGACCGTTAGAGCTAAGTACTTTGTAGCTTGGCAGTAACTTGGGATGGGAAAGGGGCAAGCAACTATAGCTAGCCTAATGTATTCACTATTTGTGAAAGCCAAAGTCAACTCTTCACAGGTTGACATCTTCCTCCAAAGTAGCTAGCAAGCCCGCGTAACAGATCAACTTCATCCCCACTGCCCCCACGTAAAAACCACTTTGATTCTCTGCACCTCATTTTGACCCTTTCCCACATACTATCAAGCTGATCCTCAGTGAAAGTAATATTCACAGATTTCGCAACCGACACCAGTGGCCGAATAGGCCCCGTGGTTCCAATAACACTCTTGTCACGCAATAAGGGCCTGTTTATCTTCCCTATGTTACACATGCTTCGTTGTTCTTGTGTGTTTTGCATGTCGGCCTCTTCCAGGTAGAATTTTAACTCGTTTGGAAAGTCACCCACACTTATGCTGGTCCATATCTGCACAGCGAACCGCATACGGGTACGAAACTCTATTTTGGTAGGTAGAAGCCAATGCGGCCAAAGTTGACATCGGCCCGAACATGTTTTTCTGCGCTAAGCAGAACATAACACCGAACGTACATATACTCAGCGTTTAGTTTGTTCCGTATAATTTCTAGACAATCTCAAAAAAACGTAGTCTCTAACTTAGTCCTAAAACGGATGACTTCCATGCACATTTGGATGTACCGTTCGGATGCTTTTGATTCATAATATTTCCTTCCCCATTCATTCATAAAAGCATACACCAGCCTCCCCAATCACCGATATGCAATACAGTAAAGTTTGACAACCGTACTTCAAGACGCCAGAATTGAACACATCCCTTTAGCCAACTGTATCTTGATTTGTGGCATGAAAACAATTTTAGAAGCAAGAAACGAAATTGTTTGACATTGGCCCTTAATACGTTCAACACGAGCACCAGGAGCAAAACGTAGTACTCCTTGGCAATTGACATGAACTTGGGTGAAGACTGCGAACACTATTTGTAAGATCGAAGGCATGATGATCACGTGGGCTCCATTGCTGTGGCTTCTTCCTCTGGTAACCGGGCTCTTCTATGTTGCTCAAACCAGGTCAAAAAGACGTCGGATGCAAGGTGCCAGTTTCCCACCAGGACCGAAAGGTACGTAGCCTCCTATTTCCCGTATCAGGCTTCCTCTGTAACCGCGGCTCACCAATTTGAAAGGATGGCCCTTCGTTGGTAACGCGCTCGAGCTGGCTTCGTCGAACAGTCCGACCATGATCGAAACCTTTCGCAGGTGGACTGAAGCGTACGGTTCTGTTGTCCAATTCAACCTTATGGGGGACAAGCAAGTGATTGTGTCTGGTCACAATATTGCAAACGAACTGTTCGTCAACAGGGGTGCCAAGTACTCGGATCGTGGTGCAGCCCAGGCTGTGGAATACATCACAATGAAGAAGAACCCCGGATTTAGACCCAAAGATGGTAAGCATAACTATATCGTGATCTACCCGCTTGCAAGATTCTTACTAACGGCTGGAAAAGAGGGATGGCGCCGGCAGAGGAATATGATACACGGTGCCATTTCCATCACCTCCATTAACAAGTATCAAAGTATGATGGACAACGAAGCGACGCTTACACTTCTAGAACTGAACCAGTCACCGTCGTCTTTCAAGGATCAGTTTTTGCGGTACTCGTATTCCGTCCTTACCACCTCACTGCTGGGGTTCCCAGTTCGGTCGACTTCTGATCCATATATGCATCACAATGAGGAATTTACCACTGAGATAATGAAGGGATTCCGTCCAGACTGCTTCCCGAGCAACGTCTTCCCGATTCTGAGAGCCCTCCCTTACTGGCTGGTCCCCAGCCTACGTAAAATGGAGAGCTTGAGAAGGGAGTATGAGGAGCAGATGTGGCGATTCAGGAGAGAAATAGAGAGACTTGTTAAGGAAGGGACAGCAACGGGGTCCGTTTATAAACATTTCCTCTTGAACCGGAGCGAATACTCCGTCACAGACGAGGAATCAGTTCAGACCTTTCAAGCCATGCTTGACGGTGGCACGCGCTTGCCCCACAACAACCTGCTGACATTTTTATTCTTGATGATGGACTACCCCGAGTGGCAGAGAAAGCTCCAGGAAGAAGTTGATTCTGTATGTGGCGAGCACAGGATGCCCATCTACACGGACATTCCTCAGCTTCCGACAGTGAGGGCAGTCGTGAAGGAAGGACTCCGTTACGGAAGCATTGTAGCGGAGATGAGTATAAGTCATGCGTTGCAGACTGATGATATTTACAACGGGTTCTATTTTGAGAAAGGAACAGTTTTCCATGCGCCGCTTAGGTGAGTCTTCATTCGATCTCTATATAACATGCTTGCTGTGCAGGCCTGCTAACCTGACTTTCCAAGATCGATTCTCATGGAAAAAGAAGAATACCCGGACGGAGAACTGTTTAACCCTGCACGATGGCTTGAGCCAGGCTACCCTACTTACCGGGAACCACTCACCGTGTACCCCAACTGTCGCAAGTTCGCCCCGTTCGGCTACGGCAGACGAGCATGCCCGGGGGTGGAGTTCGCGGAGCGGACTTTGGTCATCATGGTGGCCAAATTAGCCTGGGCGGTCAACATCCGGTGGCCGCTGGACCGGGACGGGAATGAACTGAGAGAAGAAATTGAGTACGAGCCTGTGCCGGCTCCTAGACCATTGAACTTCGGATGCAGTATTACGGCGAGAGCCCCCGAGCGGGTTGAGGTTATAAAACAAGCAGCTGGCGAGTTGAATTTGTTTAATCAGACAGCGAGCGCCAAACACTAGTTTTGTCTACTATTGAACTGCATTTACGGCCACGTATTGGTCTCTTGTCAACCACTACATCTACAGCTGTGAAGGCGAACGGTCTTGCCGTCTCCCGTATCCATTTACAAGGGTTACATATGCTTGATCATCAGGTGCTAAGTTATGATTGCCATGGGCATAACTAGATTCGCTGTGATTAACCGGAAGCTTCTCATTGCCACAACCAGATGACTTGTATCTTCGTCTCTGGCTCATCTCTCCTACCTTCTAGATCGACTGTAAACATCAGCTAGTTTCCTTTGTGGTTTTGTTTTTCTGCCAAAGCGTCCAGCCTTCTTTCCAACTTCTTCACCTTCCTCTCACATACTGCTGTTAAAGTACGTGTATTAACCACGTTACCCCCTGTAATGGGCGTGTGTATTACATAACTACCTTCTAGTGCGCTATTTCTTAGGAATATAGCCTTAAGGGCAAAATGCATATACTATTAGACATCCCTGTTAATAATAATAGGGAGAGGCGGCTGCTGTTAGTAGGCTTTTGTTTGCTGCTTCGCCTGCTTGACTCGTCGCTCGGCTCCCGGACAGGAATTTCGGTCACGGAGTTGAGCCGTTGCGACCACCAGAACGCGGAGAGAAGAAGAGTGTCTATAAACAAATAGCAGCCATAGGAGGTAATATTGATAGATTTTGGCAACAATACATTCTAGCCTCTTAATGTCGTATTGTTCAAGCATTAACGTCTAACCTAACACAGGTTTGATGTTTGGAATATAATGTTGATTAACTACCCTGCGAGCTGATGTTGTGTACGCACATTGTCATAGAAGGAAACGTTGGGGAATGGGTTGATATTAGAGTTGGACGGGCTGTTGCTCAAGAGGGTAGGGATTATGACAAAGTAATTTGACGTGTTAAGAGTCTTATTATCTCTAACTAACTACTTATTGCCTGTAATAGCACTAGGGAACCCCGTAGGATAGAAAACAGCTGGTAGGTAGCACCACTCAAGGCCTTATAGGCAACTAATTAAGTAATAGGTAATGTTTTGCTGCTCTAGAGCTCAAAGCCACTAAGCACGAACTTCTTGATATCGGCCATGGCGTGCGAAATTGTTTGAATAATCTGCGCAGATTGTTTATAAATAACTTGTATTATTAACGCAAGTTGAGGAGTCTTTAGGATAATTATTAACTATTTGGTTTGTGTTGATTGCCGAAAGAGGAAACTTGACGACTGTTGAGGTAATGACAGCCTTATCTATTGTTGTATCGTCAACAACGCACGTTACGTCTCCGGCTAACCACAGGTAGGCAAAGTTTAACCCTCCTAAGCCACGAGGGCGTGAACCCCGCCTCTACTTTTGTATGCATGCAGTGTGTTCGATTACCTAAAGTGTTCCAAGCAAGGTTAGTTACGTATGGACGACTGGCTTCCTTGTCTCTTTGGCTTAGGGCCCATTACACTTGTGGACCCTAGACTCACGATGCAGACCAATGTTGAGAATACGGGACGGAGCGGGGGGGGGGGGGGGGGGGGGTAAGACATATGTAGTACCCCCGCCTTCGCGGGTAGAGAAGTTAATGCCATGTACCGTTCCTTCATTTTAGGCCTGTCAACTTACAAACAATCACCCGCCGAAGACGTCCACCTAATAAAAAACAACTACCGCGGTCGCAAAAACCATGACAGACCAACACCAGTCGCAAGTAGATGATGTCGAAAGATACATCCCAGCGGAAATACAGGATATGAGCGACGAGGAGATCCAAGTCGAGTTCCGGCCCAGCCAGACATGCCAAAGGTGCCTGCGGTACTTCCACCCGGAGCTAACGAGCCCTTCACTCGATCGCCACGCCGAAGTAGTTTTGGCAGATATACCGCACAAAATACTGCATCAGGGTCCAGACCAGCTCGCAGATGGTGTAAAGCAAGGCTGCTGGTGGTGCAACCGGGTCTTCTTGGCAATCCAGAAAGCGAACGGTCCGATGACAATGGAGCACCTGCTCAGGACCCATCCTGCCTTCCATTCCTTCTCCGATGGCATGAACGACTTGAATGAAGGCAGCGGAACCTATTCTCTCTCGTGGAGGATGACTGAGGGGCCGATGCGGAACCTCGTGTGGTTAGGGCGTAAAGACTGGGAGCGGTCCCCACGAGGCATTTGTTTCAAGCCGGATTCCATCCACACCGGGGATCCATTCGAGTATCTCCCGCGGTGGATGTACCACCTCGGGGGGCTCGGTGACAACACGGGCTCGCAGCGCACGATGGACTACATCGGCGCTCAAATTCGCAAGTGCAATGAAACGCATGAGAACTGCCGTGTGTCTTCCAAATCTGCTTGGTATCCTCGGCGCCTTTTACAGATTCTGTCATCCGGCGATCAGGCTACTGTTACCGGGCTACGTCTAGTGGAAACGGAAGAGACCGCGACCATCGACCCATATGCTACACTTAGTTATTGTTGGGGGGGGTAAACCCAACTTGACTCTAACCTTGGCCAACCGTGAAGAATACCGCACCACGGGGATGCCGACGTTCACAATACCGCAGCTGTTCTTGGATGCGGCGTTTGTTGCGTTGAAGATTGGAGCTGGATACATCTGGATTGACTCATTGGTAAGTGCGCAATTTCGTTTGTTTCATACGCATTTCCTTGGGCTTGTGACTCATTCTGCTACGCAGGTCCAGCCAGCTTTGCCTGCAAGAAAATCTGCAAGAGGGCGCAAACAGTGCTCGTGTTTATTATTGTCGGAAGCCAGTACATAGCTCTCAGATACTGTCACTATACATGTTGCTCTGCTTATGTTGAAGAGGTACACTCAATACAGATCATATTGCCTTTGAAGCTCGAAACTAACTACGAGACAGTGTATTATCCAAGATTCAAGGGATGACTGGATTCAGGAAAGTGCCACTATGCACAACGTATATCAGTACGGTCTCTGCAATATCATGGCGGCTTCTGCCGGGCACAGCGGCGAGTCTCTCTTCAACAGGCGGGACGTGCAGATCATAAAGCCCTGCATTATTCCTGGGGCAGACTCTGGCAAAATGTCAACATACGTCCAAGGGCTGGACGAGATCAACGAAGAAAGTTCCTGGTTCGACCAGCTCGACACTCAACCCTTGTACAGACGAGGGTGGGTGCTACAGGAACGACTCCTGTCAACACGTAGTGCCATCTTCACGCGGCAAAACGTCCATTTCCAGTGTACCTACGGCATCACCCGGGAAGTACATCCCGACATCAGTAGCACGGAGCAGGCCTTTGAATTTTCCGATTCGCGCATGATCCCGAGCAGGTTCACTCCGGAAACATGTTTCGAGACTTGGCGGATGATCATCAAGGCATATGCAAAGACCAATCTCTCGTTCGCGACCGACACCTTGTACGCGCTCGCCGGTCTCGCCGAGAGGATTAAGCAGCTGTCTGGATCCCGGTACCTACATGGACTGTGGGAGGCCGATCTGGCCAAGTGTCTCGTCTGGTGGGACGAGACCTATGAGCGGAGAGACGGGTTTGAGGCCCCCAGTTGGTCGTGGGCGTGCGTGCGGAAACCGTACTATGTTGACTTCACCGAGAGTGACGCGATCCCACGAGCGTGGGGTACAATTGCCGACGGCACGCTGGGATTGCAAGGCCCCATGTTTTCCATCAGCACCGATTCCCCTAGCTCTCCATTCGACGCCGATGTGGTACAAAAGGAGATCATGCTCAGGGTGGAGGGCCTGGCGGACCGATGTGATGCCGTGGTGGGGTTCGATGGGCCGGAGACTGAAAGAGAAGGAAAGCCAGTTCCAGGGGGGTTGCTATGCGTGCTTCTTACAAAGTCACACTGCAAGCCCGAGTACATGGGTATTCTTGTCGCGCCCGTATCCGTATCTAATACCACGAGATCATATCGGCGGATTGGCTTCTACCGGCTGAATTTATCATACAACGGAGTCCCGAGCCACGTGGAGACGAGTACCGGCTGGGCGCCTGAGATAAAGAAACGAGGGCGGGAGTTTTTGGACGAGTGTTACGGGCGCTTGTTGGAGACTTTGAGGAGTCGGCCCAAGGACACCCATGGCCTTCCGTGCAATGGGGCGACTGAAGAACTAACAATATTGCTTGTGTAAGAAGTCAAAGAGCATACTAGGGCCTGGTAGAAGCAGCGGAACACGTCCAGGTTTATGAAATCCCGTTTGAGACACTCAATGATTAGGCTTCGGACCGGTTGTCCTCGGATATACTGCGCCGAAAAGCACCTTGACCAATTAAGCGCATCAACCTTCCATACAGATACATATAATATAGTATCTGTTGTGATAATTAAGTCATGAAGTAGTAATCAAGTCTTTCGTACTGCTAGCGAAGAGAAGAAAGAACAGCACTATCTGTAAGTTTTACACTATTACCACTTACAGGTAACAATACAGATGTTTAACATTTTACCCTGTAAGTAAACTAATACATAATTATAGTAAATTCTATTTGTTGCTCCTGGTCCTACGAATCATGTCTTTGTCGAACATATACGACCCGTTTCCAGCCTTGCCCATGACCGAAAGCGACAGCAAAGAGTCTTTTTCTTTCTCGTAGGCACCAGCACAACTGGAAACACTATCCACTCTCGCTCGCTGAGGAGGCAGGTGCAGAAGCCTTGCCGTTACACCAACGCCTCTCCGATTTTATTTCGCTGCCACGGTTTATTTCATCGAGACACATACCACTTCCTTATTCTTCTAACTTTACTTGCCACATTGCCGTTCTCACCATCTACCACTCAGGCTCAGTGGGAGCGTTACATCATGGCTCCTATACACATAGGTGCCATTGGCAGCGTCTCTTACAACGTCTGGCTCGACGCTTTCGACGACAATCTCTGGTCGGCTCAATCTCGTCCACAGAGAATGCGACTCGTTGCTTCCGAATTTCTCGATCATCAGTGGTCCAATACCAAGGAGCAAGTCCAGAAAGACTGGTTGAGGAGACAAGACAGCTGGTCCTTCCCCACCGCTCACGAAAAGGACCTCGAGAAATGGGACAGCGACCATCATTGCTTTTGGATCGGATGGTTCGTTCCTGACATCTTCCGCAAACATCGATATCTTGAACCTGGTTAGTGTGTCAACAATTGCTCGGGCAAGTTATTGGATGGTTTCTCCGTCATAAAAGCCTTCAAAGTTGTCTACAAGGCTGGCGGAACTGGCAAGAGTAAGCTATTCGCTCTTTACTCTCCGGACAGGAATGGTGTCTGCAAAGCTGTTTCAGTCCCTGGTGGTGTCTGCAGCGTCTTATTCTTCGAAGAATGGAGAGACGACACTGTGACTGCGCAATCAACTCGTCAGAAGGCTTGGCTGAAGAACGTTATGAGCATCTGCCTCGCGGAAGCGTCGAGTTTTGCCGAGAAGGCTTCTGCTCGGCTCCAGCCCAACGGACTAGAGCGCCAAAGCTCTCATGACGGCTCCTGTTCGAGCGGTGATTTCGTCGTGGAAGACAAGTCAACTTCCTGCAATGATTCAGATGGAGACGGCTCGGAATACGTGTTCTCGGGGTCTGAACTGCCCGAGTCTGACAATGATTCTGAAGCAAGCTACACGGGTGCGCAGCTCAAGCCTGCCTATGATGAGGCAGAAGACGAAAGTGAAGCGGATCACATCGAGAAGGTTACCGATTGGGTCCGAAAGCGACCGCGCCCATTGACACACACTCCGTCCATCGTATTCTCGACCAAGAAACCCGCACCAGACGACAGACGCTCAGCAAAGAGAGGTATAACCAAGGAACCGGGCGCGGAATTTCGACCTATACCAGACTTCCGAGACATCTCCTGGGGGTCGCCTTTTGCGAGCAAGGCCGTCGCCGATACAGCTGAGCACGAAGGACGAAGCAGAATTCGTCGCGAAACCCGAGAGACCCAGTCAGACACCGGGATATCAGGCACAGAGACGAAGAAGCGCCAGATCGGGCAGTGCGGCAAGCTCAGTTCGAAGCGCAAGCGCAGTCGTCCGTCTCGGCAAACCGCGATAGCACTTGTGAAGGCCGAGAGCGGAGACTCAAGTGTTGAGGATGAGGAGAAGCCGCCCGAGGCAGCACCCATGGCAACGTCTCCCACGAAAAGCGCCGCTTTCATCCTTGACTTCATTGCTGCGAACAAGTTGGCCAAGGTGGCCCGCCTCCAGGACGCCGTCTCTCGAAGAGCCACACTCAAGGCCTTCCGGAAGCATCTAGCGTCGACACCGGAGGCGGAGTCTGACGCCCTGGCCCACAACATCGCCGAGAACGAGGACGAAGACACGCGGATCATGCTCGCGGAGGCGCTGGTGGCAGACCTAGAGGAAAAGATGGCGGGGCTGTCTTGAGTAGTACATGGATGAGGTGGGTTTTCATATCAATTCGTTATCGTTCCAGCACTAACAACGACGTATTTTCAGATCCACCCCTGAACAGAACCTTTAACCGGGTCTTCTACGATCGGATGAGCCCAGGCTTCTGAGAGTACGTCGGTCAAATACTCCCGCAGATGACTTGTGACTGATACACGGTGACAGAATCGAGGACATGGATGGAAGGATGCTACCCGAAGATGGTGGAGGGGCTTCGGGATGCTTGATTATTACGAAATTTGCTGAAGGGTCGTCAAGAATCGGCACGACATGAGATGATGAGAAGTAGCCTGCTTTTCTCTACACAGTTAGCGCATATCTAACGCGAAGAACATTGGGCGGGAAAGGGTAAACGGGGCGGGAGGAGTAGAGGTTGTTCGCCATTTATGGACATGGAAAGTGAGAACCAGCACTAGCATTACTGTAGATTTTGTCACACCATGGCCACATTTAAGCTCATCAACCATACCGATCTCAAATGCAGACTTGATGGATTTGAAGTCTCATATCATCAACGCTAGGTTTATCTCAAAATCGGCCTGGCACTAACTGTAGGCCCGTTAAGATTCAATGTCCCAAAGTAACCTACAAGTTGCTGAGCTCCAACTAGTTTGAAGAGTCATGCCAATCAAGAAATATTGGTAGCATGTCATGCATCCTGATGAAGTCGGCATGTAGCAGCACCAATACTTCACAGAGGCTTCTGTCTGCTCTGATTCAATCGAAGATTTGGCGGGCTGCAGTATGAGACACCTCTTACAAGTCAGCAAAATTGAGGCCCCCGGATATATCTGAACGAGTCTCTGGCCTTCTCAGTGTCACGGACGACTATACGTTCAGGTGGAAATGGGCACATCTGCTTGCAGATACTTGTGGTTCTTGAGCGTATATTATCCTAGCGAGGCACTTCAACACCACTTCACAACTTGCTGCAACTAGTCAAGCTGCTCGCATCCAGCCCCAACAGGTAGAGGCTGTCGTGAACCTCACCTGCCCATTTTGGTGAACAACAACCATGACTTTGTCGTCACAACTGGCCTTTCAGTAACCCGCTTCCACTCCTCACATTCTATCACGTCTCTTGTTTACTTTTCTGGGAAAGAACCAGGCGATTCCTCCTCCTTCTGATTCCAAAACAACGCGAGTAAACTTTCTTTCACCTTTTGACTCCAAACTTGCCATCCCGACGGTTTCTACTTCGCGTCTTTGAACGCCTTTGGCCTCGACAGCTTTATCATACACAACAGGAAGAAGCCCAAGTCAACAATGGACAGAATGGCTCGCGGCAACAGCAGCAGCAGCGACTTCGAGAATAGTCGGAGGCGCAACCAGCCGCGTGGGGGCGGTGGTAGATACAAGTGGGCTATGCAGCCTCATCATGCCATTCAATGGCAAAAAGACTGGCTCAACCTCGCCACCAAGCTCTTTAACATCGACGAAAACGACGTTCTACTGAATAGCAGCGAGAAGAACGAGGTTCTGGGCCTTCTCGCCAAGCGGATTACCGATTCCAACATCTCCGATTACAGTCGAGCCGTTGGATCCTGCAAGATCGTGGAAACTGTCCGCAAGATGTGCGCGGGAAAGACGCGTCCCGTCGAGGTCAATATTTACACGGCTCTCCTCCGGTGGAGCTTGAAGCCTCCGGCGGCATGGCTCGAGAAGGGTATTATCCTTCAGCGGTGGAACGCTCTCAAATACCTCGAGCGCTGCGCAGACGGCACCGAGAAGTACAGCCCGGAGGCTATGAAGGATGCCATGCCCAAGCAGCTAGCCGCCTTGGCGGATCTCAAGCAGCGAGAGGATACCACGAAAGCCTTGGATAAGCCCTCCTATATGGCAGACAGTTTGTTGCATATGATGATGTGGCCGAAAGAACACACCATTCCAGCTGCGGGACCGTGGACCACGGCGATGACCAACTCAGTGTCGCCCAAGCAGCCGTCCAACAAGCGGAAGGCTGCCTTGGAGCTGTCTCCGGAAGAGAAAGCCCCGCCTTCCAAAAAGCTCGCCGAACCCAAGAAGAAGACTCCGAAGAGAACAGCGACTTCCAAGAAGAGACCCGTGAAGTTCGTGATCAACAACGGCTCCGGAAAGCACAAGAGTCCTGCCAAGGTCCAAGACGAGACCGGCTCGCCAAACAGCAGCCTCCGCCGTGCTCGACGGAACCCTGGTTCCACCACCGGGTCTTTGGACAGAAGCGTCGACAGCGTTCTGCTTGCGAGAATCTTCAAGACGACCGAGGTCCTCGACAAGGTGGCACGGTACGAAGAAGCTTGCGTCCGCCAGGTCGCACTCTCAAACTTTATCGCCGACCTCCAGAAAGCGGGCTGGAGCGATCTGGAGAAGTCAGCCGGACAGCTGATCAAGGACAGGACCCGTGACTCCCGGGTGTTCCTCGCCGGCATGATCGTCAGCGGCAGCTATGAGAAAATCAACGAAGCTCTCGAAAAGACCTCCGAGGCGACTGAGATCGACTGCCATAATGGACCGGCGTCAGGGCGCCGCGGGCCGCGGATCCTGTTCAGGAGTGGCTGAATACTGGAGGGAATCCACCACGATATCTGCATAAGTGGCGAATCTGGGTATATGACGGAATGACTCATTTGACGTTTGAATGTCGCTTCTGGGCCGGAAACACAACTTGTACTACCTTGATAACGAACGGCGGGCTCATATACGATGTGTACAACTGGTTATGGCCTACGGGTAGGGGTTGTGACTCGGGGTAGTAAGAGAGAAATTGTCTGGATACGCGTGGCACCGTGATTAAGCCATGGAACACAAGATGAGGGGCCGTAAACTTGCTAGAGAGGAGGATTCGCTGTAGTAGCTCATTAGGAGAACCCAAAGTCAGCCGTGGTGTTTGTATCCTAGGCTCTGAGTCGAAGACCTATACATCGTGTCATGATGAGCCAAAGTATATGCCCTGGGGGTCGTCCGAGTTTGTCCTCATTATGCAAGCCACGGTCCTGGAGGATTCCAGCTCTTTTGCGTCCCAGCATACTGAGAGCGTCCTTTCTTATGCTTAACAGGCTACAATACAGACTCTTAGTGGAAGAACCCAGGGATTTGAGGAACACTAGCAACGCTAGGAGCCAGGGGGCACTGGAAAATAAGAGACGGGACGGGAATACACTACGAACTCGTGGGAAAGGATCGTTACTTCTATGAGAGTTAGTAGCACTTTGGTAAGATCAATAGGTATTAGGTGACTGGGAACTGGAGCTGGAAAACGGGTTCCCTCGTGAGGAGACGCTCTTGTGGCAGTGAGCCAATAATTACACGGGGAGATGAGATGTGTCAATGAATTAGGCTAGGGTTGCTGATATGATGTATGTTGGTAAGTGCGACGCCGTAGTAGCTCCTTCTTCTCCGAGTTCACCTTCCTGACGTTCTCAACCAGCTCCTCATACTTGGGACCTCGGCGCGGGAGCTTCTCTCCCCGTCACCACCTTCACTTTGGACCAGGACCTTCCGTTCTCTTCTCCAACCGCCTCGACTCAAACATGGCCTCAACGTCTTTTCCCAGAGCCGCATTCCGCTCAAACCCATCACGACAACCCACCTCATCATACAAATCAGTCCATCTAATCAAAAAGCATTACCAAGGACGTCGAGTTCCTATCCTTTGTTCAACTCAGTACACTCGCTCCAGAGAAGTCTCATAACAGTGCAGTCCACTCGTTAAGACAGAACGCCCAGAGCCAAAAGCACCCGCAAAGCGTCCGCAGCCAACGCATTACGATGTTCCCCTTCCGCGGCCCGGCAAGCGACCCGCAGCCTTTGGTCAAACAAACTGTAGGACAAGCGAGGTCCTTGGACAGTGCCCGGCAAACCATCCAAACGGTGATACGAGGACATTTCAACTTGCCACCCTTGCCTCAAGTGTACACCAATCCAGCCCAGGCCGCCTGGTGCCGGCTTGCAACATGTCTTTTCAACATCGATTTCCTGGACATGTTGATGACAGCCGACGAGAAACATGAGAGCTTGAAGAGCCTGTCGGCAGAACTGCCAATGTCCGAGTTGCATGTATCCCTTCCGATTCACAACAGGACGGTGATGGCAGCAGAGTTGATGTGCAAGGGGGAGGCCCCGGTCGTCCCCGTTGTGGTATTCACGGCCCTCCTGCGATGCCAGCTCGAAACTCCCCTTGGGTGGAAGGAATGGCCAATCACGCACCAATATCTCGGCCCGTTGCAGTATCTATAGCATTGCGCTCAAGGGAAGCACGGGTACTGGCCGGATCGAATGAGAGTAGAGATGTGGCTTGCTGGACTTAGCATGGAGGCGAGAAACGAGGTGGACAGGGCAAGGCTACAGACGATGGAGGCCCAAAGGGTTGCAGAGCAACGCCGAATGTTGGAACCGATGACCCCGCCATTAGTCGATTCCGAGCACCCTTGAGAAACAACAAAAACCTGCAATTTCGACGAATCGAACAGCTTGGAGGAAATGGGTACGGCGAGCGTCTAGAGCAGATATGTTGCACGAGGAAGGACACATGGGAGTTACTGGCGCATATGATTATGAAGTAAAGCGACTCAGCGATGCAGTTGGCTGTGTGGGTTATGACGGCGCCCACCGTCATCATCCGGGCTTGTATAGACATAGACTTTTGCCTGCCTACAGGAGACGTTATCCAAGTAGAATCAGCAATAACAACAGTTTTGAATGAGGGTCCACACAAAGACCGAAGGCCATGTGACATAAGTAGGTGGGTTGTGATGGATGTTGGAGCCTGGAACTTGCTGACGTGATACGCTTCAGCTGTTGAAATAGTCACGGCTCTGGTTGGGTCTCCCATCGATAACACTGGGTCCATCCCCCAGTGAAAGACCCCGTGATCACGCGACTTCAACAGCGCATCCTCGACGCGCTTCAGGCCCTCTAGTGGCGATCCCCCCCCCCTGGCCGGGTGGTGACGCCCTCGAAGGGGGGGTCTCGCTCTCCCTTCCCAACCCAAGACTCACCGTCCTGGCTTTCGCGGTGCACCGCCATGGCAACTCCGCTTCCGCTCGACTCTGACGACGAATATGGCTATGATCTCTCCCTCGAAGACGAGACTTTGCTAAGCCAGCTCATCACCGACGACCCCGCCCCCACGTCCGCATCGTCGCAGAACCCCGCCGCGCCCTCCATCGCCTCGCATCTCGGCATCGACACCATCGCCGAGGAAGAGTCTCGCCTCGACGATGTCCCCGCCGATGCGCTCTCTTTTCGGCCGTTCGGCACGGCCAAGGGGCCCTTGCGAGCTGGCCGCCGCCGCGACAAAAACCCCGCCGCTGCTTCCCCGTCGTCACCTGGCCACGCCGTCGTCAGCTACCCGGATCGTGAGTATGCCTGCAAGTAAGGACTGAGCTGCCAGCCGAAAACTGACTGACTCCCAAGCGTCTAGTGAGCAAGGCCATCCCCGGCGGTGTCCGCGCGCCTTCGCCGCCGAAACAGGCAGACGGCGCCGCCCCCGACGCGGCAAATGACACCCGATCGCCGCTCGTGCGGTTCCGCTCCTTTCCTCGGAAACCCTTCACCGTCACCGACCTGACCTCCGGCGCCTGGTGCGAGCTGCAGTACCTCTACACCCTGACCCGGCTGCCGTTCGGCCGAAAGACACGCACGGCGGCCATGAAGCAGGGGACCAAGGTGCACCAGGCCCTCGAGGACGAGGTGCACACCACGGTCCGCGTCGAGATCGCGAGTAAGGAAGACGGCTTCGGTCTTCGGATGTGGAACCTCGTCCAGGGCCTCCGCACGCTCCGGGAGACTGGCATGACCCGCGAGCTCGAGGTCTGGGGCTTCGTGGACGGGAACCTTGTCAACGGCGTCGTCGACGGCCTGAGCTTCGAGAACCCTGACCCAGTGTTCCAGCAGCAGCTGAGCCAGGATTCGGAAGACCAGGCCCAAGCGACCATCACCAACTACTTCCCATCCAAAAAACAGCCGCAGGTGCCACAGATCTACCTGACCGACGTCAAGACGCGAGGGTCGATGAAGGCGCCCAACAGCCCTGCCCTACTGCGGCCCGCCAAGGTGCAGCTCTTCCTCTACCAGCGATTCATGTCAGAAATGGCGGCGGGCAAGCTGGACTACCTTCGCATCTTCCGTCGGTACGGACTCGACCCCGACGAGCCCTTTTCGGACTCGTTCATCGCCCAGATCGGTAGTTTGCATGACGAGCTCTTCGACGGCGACTCGTCCCTGGACGAGGACTACACTCCGACATCCTCAAACACAACGACCAGTGAATCAGAGTCAACTGGCGCACCAGAAAAGATGCCGTCTTCCGCGCCCGACTTGATCAAATACAGGACGCTGCGCGAGTTGCTACCCCTCTTGGTGTCCGAATTGAAAGAGACGTTTCCCTATGGCACGGACTCGGTTGGCCGGCTGCTCGCCGTCGAGTACAGGTACCGGGGCGACGGGTCGCTCATCGACAGCCAGGTCTTCCCCATGGACGACCGGGCGCTGGACCTCTACCTGGAGAGCAACATGGAGTGGTGGCGGGCGGACCGCGCGCCGCGAGGGGTGCAGATTGAGGAGGCGTACAAGTGCCGGATGTGCGAGTTTGCCGGCGATTGCACCTGGCGATCGGCCATGGACGAGAAGAGGCTGCAGGCCACGCGGCAGCGGCTGGCGAGTCGCCAGAAGCCTGTCATGAGCGGCTAAGGTATTTTTAGGGGCGGTTCGTCTTCATCTACGCCGAATTCAGGACATTCATTGCTTACGAGGCGCATCGGCTTGGGAGGTATACAAGGAACCACGTTGGTTCATGGAAACGATTCACGAGTCACGGGCAATATTGGCATAGGGTAATAGACTACGGGTTTGCCGTTTGCAAGACTTGACTGTCCAGCCATGAGGGCATTTTGTTGCACCGGTTGTGGTTTGTGCCGGACCCGGTTGGAGTCGAGTTCTTGCAGCTGCCTGGGCATCATCACAAGTTCAAAGGATGCTGGCGAAGGGTGGTGAAGTTCACCCAAGCAATAATCTAATATGAAGTCCAGGTCCGATCCGAGGTCAACATCTTGGACATTTTCGTCTGCGTCTTCCAACGGCGATGGTGATGGTCTGGCCAATCACAGTATACCGATTTCGTACCCACCCGACGCCTTTGATTCCACACCAACTGTGCAAAGCACCTAGACAAGACCGATCAACTGCCATAGTTCATAGACCTTCTCTCCATACTCGCTACGCACCGGTGGCCTCGTCAAGGTCTTTAGGATACCACAGATACACGAGAGATCCGTACCTAGACTTGCCTGAGTAGCCTGATGATTGTATTACAGGAGCGGGCTGTTGCGCTGGAGAACATCTAGTCCATCCTCCATCTGCTGATACATCAGCCGGAGTTGGTACAGTTCATTGACAGGAATTTGAATGCAGTCTTTGTCCCTGAAGAAAAGCGTTATTCAGACAAGGCCTTGCTCGAAAAGCAATTCAATGTCAAGTACGGCGGATCTTTGTGTCTTCTGGGAACAATCCGTTGTCCCCACTGCCTCTTCCATTCTCGCGCATCTTTGTAGCGAGCGCTGCTGCCGTGGTTCATCATAATCACCACAGGTTATATAGATAGCTCCGGGGTGTAGCACATTCTAAACTCCATCCACTTCCTCATCAACCTGTGTCATCTACCCGCCCAACTTCCCTTTCCTACAATAAAACTAGCTCTAGTGAGCGATCTCGAATCAACATGAACCACGAAAACATAAAATCGCAGGAGGAGCTGAGCGACTGGCAGCACTGCCGGCGGGTGTTCCTGGAGAAGTCCATCGAGGAGCACTTCTTCATCTCCAGCGCCGTCCTCCGCAGGGGCAAGGGCGAGACGCTCCTCGACGACTTTGACCGGCGCACTCTGAGGCGTGAGCAGCTACGACGCTACATCGCAATCTCGGACAAGCTTGAGGACAGCCTCCTGCGGCGCGCGGCGCACCTCGCCGACGTCGTCCACGCCACCACCGCCGCCTGGCTGGCGCGCAAGCCGGACCTGTCCGGCGAGGACTGGGCCGCCCTCGCGGAGGACGAGCGCGTCGCCGGCCTGCTCTCCATCGTCTGCGCTTTCGAGGAGTCGCTGGGGGGCTTCGTCCTGGCGAGCAGGGACCCCAAGCTCCGCGAGGCGCACCAGGCGCTCGGCACCGGCCCGCCGGACTGGGAGAAGTACTACGGGCTCCCCGTGGAGGACTGGAGGGAGAACGAGACCGAAGTAGTCGGCGAGAGCGTCGACGACGCGAAGAGAAGGCGGCGCGGCTGCCAGACGTTGAACAAGAGGGATTGACTTGATCCATGCGTGTTTAAGTAAACGAGTATGGAGATGAATGCAATGCTAGCGTTGTGGATGTTCGCTGAGAGCGCTTTTAGGAAACCTTGACGGTTGCATGTTTTTTTTTACGAATAGACGGGTTTTGCCCCCTACACCGCGAGACGCAAAAGGCTACTGTCAAAGTCGGACAAGGCAGTTAGTTGACAGTTAATACGCGAAGTTGAATGCATCGGATCTTGAACACCTGATTTCCGCGTTCCATCGGAGGTCATGACGCCTAAGATGCCGTCAAGCATGGTGATGGGCAGCCCATGACGACAATCCAAATATATACTGGGTGTGCAACGCAACGCCTTGTGCATCTCTTTCTGCAAAACAGTGAGAGCTGAGGAAAACGCCCTCTCCCGCCACCAACCGAGACCCAAGAAAAGCCTTCAACTCGTCACCGAATCACACGACTCCGTTCATGGCGAGTGCCCCCGAAGTTGCAGCGTTGCCCCCGGGAATCCATGCCACGACGTCGCCCATCCAGAGCCAGCACAGCACGACGGGCAGCAGGGCGAGCAGAACCCACCACAGCTCCACCGTCAGCCTGCGCCTCAGCCAGCGTTGGCATCGCGCGCTGATCTTCCGGCGGTGGGAGCACACGGACGTACCGTAGACCAGGCATCCAAGGCCGGGCCTCGAATCGCACTCCATGTGTTCTCGCCGCCTCTGCATCAGAAGACTGGCGGGGGGAAGAAAGTCAGTACTCGGATTTCGTAAGAAGAAGGACAAACGGCAGGTTTGGAAAGCGTCGTTGGGAAGAAGAAGAAGAAGAAGAAGAAGAAGAAGAAAAACGTACGGCACGCTGCCTCTGCAGAAGCGAAGGTCGCTACCGAGGTCGCATCGCCTGTCGTTGGGGCACTCGAGGTGCAGCATGCGGCGCTCCATGAGCCACTCGACCTTGAGGCGCACGCCGGTGTCGACGAGGTAGTAGAAGCAGCTGCTGGTGTGCTTCAGCGAGAGCGCGTCGGGGTAGATGAGCTGCTTGGAGATGAGGAGGTGGATCTCGGCGGGCAGGTCCGCGAAGCCGACGCGCCGGTTCGTCTTCTTCTCGGAGGTCTCGCGGGCGGATGGCCGGACCCGGGGTCCTGTCGCCGGCCCCGGAGTGGGTCGTCTGCGAGTGCGGATGGGCTCCATTTGGAAAAAAGGGGAGGACCCTGGGAGATTGGGTGGCGAGACGACCGGCTTGCACGAGATTCGAGGCGAAAGGGGGGGGGCGGGAAACAACCGCACCAGTGATGAGTCTCGGATGGGGATATGGGCTGACTTGCTCTCTCGAGTCTGTCCGGGGGAAGAAAAGAAAAGAAGAAAAGAAAGCAATTCGGTCCGGGCGGATGGAGCCACGCGGACATGAGCGTGCACGATTAATATAGATTTAGCAAAAGGCTGCTGCCTCGGACAATGTTTACGGGCGGGCGTCAAAAGGGGCATGTAATTGCCCAGGTAGCGTGTCAGACACAAAGTTTCAGTCACCCGTCCGTCACCGGCACAAGAACGAACCTCGTTGCAAAGCTGTCATGTCAGTCGGTCAGTCGGTCAGTCAGCCCAGGCAGATGCGCGCCGATTTGTGCTGTGTGGCTGGTTTCAGGAACCGCCTTGCCGGATCCATGGCGCTTCGCCGTGGCGCGTCTAGGCAGCATTCCTGGTTTCTAGCTACTACCTAATACGGCTGCCTTCACGCCGTGCGTGCCGATTCGGCCATTAGCAGTTGGGGGGGGCGGCAGGCTTCGTGGTCCCAGCAGGGCTGAGTTTCGCAGGCAGGAAACACGTTTCCCTCCAGGGATGCTACATGAAAAACACGTGGCTCGCGTCAGACAGCATATTCGCCGCGGGTTCTAGCAGCCGGGGCTTGGGTCAAAGTGTCCCTTCCCCCCCTTATTGTTTCGTGCCGTCCGTCCTAGTTCCGCGAGAGGAGGAGAGCTGGTGCTGTTTATGTCGCTAACTATATCACATTTCCCTGCAAGCGATGAGACCCAGCACACAAACCTGACCTTCCAACGTGAGGGACGAATGTACGAGTAGCGGCTAGCAAAGCAAAGCAAAAGACGCTTTGTAGGCGTCGAATGTCAAATTCGATATACTTTGGTAAGTGGTCCCTGTCAACCTTACGACGCATTATCCTGAATCATGGGCTGCAACGGGTCTAGGCGCCCACCTCGACACTCTGCTTCCCGCATCTTCTCTTGGGCCCGGGACATCTCCAGCGGGCTCAGAAGGTTCAGCCAGAAGGAAAAGTATGATCCCAGGCCCGTCACGCGGCCGTGGCCGGGCGGACTGGCCAGGCCCAACCTCGCGAGTCTCTCCCTATCCCAAATTGCGAAGCCCATCTTCCGGTACGGCCCGAAACCCGCATACTTGATTGGCGAGTGTGCGTTCCTCCCCATGCTGTCCACGATCCAGAGCCCGTCCGCCGGTAGTACCAACGACGACCTCCGGGTGGCAGAGTCGAACGGCATCCCCGCAGTCGATGGCATCCGGTTCGGCAGAGTGGCAGGACCGAGCGTCTTCCCAAAGTCGCTCTCCTTGAGGAAGTCCACCGCCGTCATGACCTCGTGATACGCAACTTTGAGGTTGCTCGTAGTGCTGTCGTAAAAGGCCTCGACGTTAAGTTCTCTCGGGGCATCGGTGCCTTTGTCGGAAGGCTGCACTTTCGACGTGCGCGCTGCGAGATTCAACTCGAGCACCAGCTGAACACGCCAGAAAGCGCGGATGGCGCGTTGCTCCTCTACCCACGACGGCCGATCGTCGACCGATTTCTCAGACGCCGAATCTAGCCGGCCTTCCGCCTTCGCGGCCGAGAGCGTCGCAAGATAGTAGCCGATGCAGAGTCGGCTCAGCGCGTGCACCTTACTGGCGACTGCCAAGACGGACCGCATTACCGTCAGTGAAGGCTTGGCCGTGGTGTCCATGGTCGGGAGGCTATAGCCCAGCTCCGAGCTCTGGCCAAGCACAATGCCTGCTTCGCGATCTCTGATCTTGCTGGCGAGCTGGTCCAACGGCGTACTTCGGAAAGCGCCAGAGCGGAGGGAGACTATACACCGTATGACATCCTGAGTCTGGGATGGTATGATGCCGTCGAGGACGGAAGGCCAGAAAACATCATCGCAGTACTTGTCAAATACCCGGCCCGCCGCGGGGGACGAGATGAGGAGATTCCAGAGGCAGTGAACGTCGGTGACCTGCGTTAGTATCTCGAGCAGGACCTCGGTCGGCAGCTTCTCAAAATGTGCATCTGACTCTTGAGCCATTGCTTATCCAGACTCGACAGTTTCATCTGCCGCAGGCGTAGAAAACTATGGTGATGACGGGGTATCCGGAGACGGTGATGTGGTGTCTCGGAGACCGTTTCTCGGATGCTTGACCCCGCACTAGCTGGCCTAGTCGACGAGTCACTCAGGAATCCGATTTGGCGGCTTTTGGATAAGCCAAGGTCCCTTTTTTGATATTGTCGATCGGCGTTACACCTTGACGTCAATCATTTGAACCATCTCAAAAGTCAATCGAGGGCTAGACACCCCCAGTCCCCCCCACCATGGCTATGGTGGCTTGCGATCCGCATCACGCATACAACTTCGCGGTAAGTCATGACAATAGGAGTGACTGGCAGCAATATGGATATATGCTCTATAACTACGAAGCGTCGAGATAATCGTGGTTCAAGAAACCAGACATGCAATAGACGCAATCAAAGCCCATGCCAATTGCTACAATATAATGTCTCACTCTAGTCGTTAGGTCTCGTGAAGGTTGGTAGCACATAGCGGAAAGCATCATCAGTGCCGTACTTGGTAGGTAAGAGCTCTAGTCCAGGAGTACAGGCTGGTAGTGTACAGATTCGGTTCATCAGACCAGACCATGTTCCGCAAAAAAGCACCCTACTTATTATCGGCATGGTTTTGCCAGTTGCGAAGCCGTTCAAGCTCGCCTTTGCGTCCTTGGCATTCTCACCTCACGAACATCTCTGTTCTGACTTGAAGGTAACTAAGTTGAGGCCGGGTACGTTCTCGGACTCGCACGCTTAGATCTTCCTTCCGTTATGAACGAAGTATAGGCTGATGTCCTCGAGTGTGGAACCGGACCCATGGGACTTTGATGACGACGGTGAACTTCCTGGACGTGTCGACGATAGAGTCCTTGCTGTACAAGTCAAGGCTGCCACCAAACTCCACGTTGTTGCACGAGGGGTGCGCATTGGTAAGCCAGTGGTGAGGTGTAAGCGTGGCCGAGATGGAATTGGCCTCAGTGAAGAGTCATCGGGGGGGTTGCTGGATGTCGGAGGCATGGCGGCATATCCCATGGCTCCTGCATTCAACAGTCTCTCGTGGTTCACTCAGTGACGCTGCTTCAGGGGTGAGACGGCGGATGAGCGGAGCGGTGCTAGGGTGGGAATTGCCTACAAAGGGCAAGGGAATGGACTGCGATGGTGTCGCGCAAACAGCACGGCCGGCGTCGGGGAGCAACACGGACATGCAGTGAAGCAAAACGCAATGACAGTGAAGCAGAAAAACAGCAACGTGGAAGCAAGATGTGGTACAAGTAAAGGTCGATGTAGACCTTCGTATTTATGCATGACGTGCCCTCTCAACATTAATATATGGGCGTGAACAACATCATGCTTCGAACATGAAAAACCAGGCATATTGAACGCAGAATCACCACCCATGGCTCCCGTTTGCTTGATAATTATTCCCGTGTATTTCCTATGTCTTGGCCGGATTCCAGCTCGATTGAATAATGATTTCGATCAAGTGCAGCGCTGGGTATTACATGTTAGTCTCGTGTGTCCGCTGTTGACGAACTTGGCGTCAGCAGAGGCATAAAAGGGGCATTTCCAGTTGCTACGCCTCTGAGCCACCTCACCGCGTGCCTGCATACCATGTGATATAACCAGGAAACCAACTACTTCTGGCAGGGACCGAAAGACTCTGGTCACGTCCCCTGTATGAGTGCAGCTGCCCATAATACAACGTTCCCCCCTCTACAACCACTTCAAGGCAACAACAATAACCAACACCTACTACCTTTACCTGCATACCATAATCCTATCAGGCTGTTAGAAAATCGATTAGTATGTAATGCATAGCATATTTCACACTGTGGGGGATTGAGCGCTATACTAACCTCATCATCGTGGGCATACCGTATTTGGAGACGGCCTCTGTCAAGCACATGCGAGGTAATATGTCGGTGCCATGTTCATCGGGTTGGGAAAACTTAAGCATCACGCTTTTACCGCCAGTGGTCACTTCGTAAGTCTCCGAGTACTCTGTATCTTTTATGTCGCAGTTCTCGGTGCACTTATACCTGTCGGAGTCGACAGCCTCGTTTCATGACCACAGTTAGAACAAGCTCGCTTCTTAGATCTCGAAGCTGTCTCTTGCCAATAAAGTAGTTTCGAGGATAACTTTTTATTCTCTGTGCAGCAAGTTGATAAGCCTCAAATCAATTGTGGACTGTATCTTAAAAGCTTTTGGTGTAAGCCACCGATTCCATGGGTCGATATCGGTTTCGCGAATGGCCTCTGACTGCATCAAATCACGCACCACCAGCCTGTACTCCTGTAGCATAGCTCCTACCTATCAAGTAGGCCACAGATAATGCTTTCCGCTATATGCTACCAAACCTCATCCCCAAACTCATAATTTACTTCAAGGCTCTTGAAAGATCATGAAAACACAGTGCACGAATCGAAAATGTTCCGTCCAAAGTTCAAGTTGGGCATGCTACTTCGTGGTGATCAGAGGATTGATTCCGTGATGGTTTTGAGTCTGTTATGACCATCCTCCAGGGCGGAGAAAACGTTAAGAGGTCAAGAGTTGACAAGTCCGAAAAACTTCTCCATTACCATTTCAACCAGTTTGCAAGCTAAGACCCGCTAAGGGCTTGACAAAAACATAAGCCATTTTGTCGCTTCTTGAGCAGTAGGCGGAGGAAAGTATTTGACCCTTGCGAATGTGTTTACTGCTCTAAACCGCAACGAGGATATTACTGCATGCGAGTACGAGTAATCCGGACTCTCTTGGCTTTCATAGACGTGCGTGGCGCAGCATAATATTACAGTCGTTATTCATAATGGCGATCACTTAAGCCTCACAATTCCTTTTAATAGGCACAGAAAGTACACGTGATGGTAGGTAGCGAAGTGTCCGAACCCCTCGGACTCGGTTAAAATGCGAGACATGCGAGAGTCCGACTGGATTGATTGCAGCACTCGCACTTTTTCTGTGAGACAAAGGAAGACTACTACTCTAGGTATTAATAAACTGCCATCGGACCCGTCTCCTTTCCCTGACACCTCTGTCCCGTTCCTCCGTTCTGCTTTCACCTATTACTTCGACCTCGCTCGTCGTTGTGTTGGTCGTTTGCAAGGGAAGCACTGCGCAAATCGGCCAACTCGCTGTCATCTACTGCACGCCTATTGGTCCTCTCCTTCAGACACAACAGTTACTGTACTCCCTCGGAGTGGGGCAGACATGGACGGGACTATGGGCGCTGAGCATGCAGCCGCGTTTGCCAGGCCAGCTTGAAGCCTTCGTTTCCACTGCTAGATGCTGCCCCTGGCGGCTATTACCACTTTCAAGGCTGCGTTTGTCATCTTGAGCTTGCGGCAACTGTTGCGTCAAGGTCGAGTCCAAGACAAGACTACTTGGTACCCTCGCCGTGAGTTCCCCTGACAACATCCGCGGCGAGCCAGTTTTTGCGGCCACCCCTTTTCTTGCTCGTATACTGATCTTGAGGTGTTCCAGACAATGGGAAATTCCGGACAAACACGATCACAATACGACCCGATGGCTATCGTCGGCCTCGTTGCCTGGCCGATTTTAAGAAAGCGCTGGCTTTGCACCTAAACGCTTCACCGACCAACACAGTTCTCGGTCGACCCGTTCGAACCACACACGACCCAGAAACCCTCTTCCAACTCTCGGTGCCACATACTACCGTGGTCTCTGCCCATGGACGGCATCGCTTCGTAGACGATGTGGGCATGAAGGGAAAGGGTTCGACCCGCAGCGACTTGGGCTACTATGGCGCTGACTAGCAATTGATCATCGTCGACGGCTTCCTCCAAGCGACTTGATGGTCGTCTACGCCACGACAAGTTTCTTCCGCCGCCGAACGCGCAATCACCCAACCGTCGTAGCGATCCTGTTTTGGGGGGAAACGGTTTCCGGGCTTTCTACACTACGAATCTCGTCGTTCTAGGCGTCAAGGCATCCCCTATGTCGTTGGCCATCTGCAAGACAGCCGCGATGACCCGGTGTCTCGCGAAACCCCCTGCTACATCTTCGATACGACTCTCACGGTGGCAAATATGCCGGCCTTTCGGTGCTGTCTCTTTGAGCACCTTGGCCAAGAGAAGGGTTCGAAAAGCGACACAGAATACCTATGGCTCGGCGGTAGTTCGTCCCTGGTGGGAAGCAACCCCAGGAGACGAGACGCGTCAGTCACAGCCAACGCTTGTTCCCGTTGTCGGACCCTTTGGCCGACACGAAGAAGCCACTGTAACATGCGTGGGGCGAAGCCAATCACCATGGATTACCGGCAGTGGCTGCAGTGACTAGCGATTGTTGCGATTCCGCCGCTTGGAAGACCACAAACCCGAAGCGAGTGCTTTCACAGGCAAATATCGGGATTTTCGATTGTTGGATCTCTGATCCAAGACCTATGTTCCTCGTCCAGCAGCTCATACGTCGTTGCATAAAGATTGCTAGCCCAGACATCCAGCCACCATTGGCTGCGTAGCTGCCGCAGAAGCATGCAGAAATATAGGAAAATGACCAAGGCATTCTGCCTGGACTCCCGCAGGAGGGGGAGAAAGTCCTCGGCAACCATGGCGATCCAGATGAAGACGTCAATGATGTCTTGTGGTTCCGAGCTTTCGTAAAACACGCCGTATGATTTGTAGAGCTCGTTGATGGCGTGGTTGTATATCGCCAGAAGCCCGTCGTCGCTCTCCGACGCGTTGATGTTGGCCTCCAGATCACCCAAGTGGGTGTGATGACACGGGGCCTCTCGGAACTGGAAGTGCGCCACTGTTCGACTGATGATTGGTGAAATCAGAGGATTTGTATTCGGCTCTCCGACAAGATACCTTGTCCCGCAGAACAACACGATCCAGTCGGGAGATTGCCCTGCGCTGGCCAACGGCGCCTCGTGCAGATACCGGGAGTTTGATAGCACTGGCGACAGAAGGTAAGTCAGCAGGTTGACACCTTCACTGGATGGGAATCCCTTACCGATGTAGATGGTCAAGACTGAGAAGATGAACAATGGTGCTTTGTTCTCGTCTTGTACATTTTGCATCAAGCTGACGGCTGTCCGCGACGACATTTCGTGATGGGCCATGGATTTCTCCAGCAGTGTGTCTTTCCTTTCCGGATTCAAATGTGCAATATGAAGTGCCGATAGGGAGAGAATACTACGCATGACGTAGTCGCATTCAAGTCCCAGCTTGACAACATTGATGCGCCAAAACTCGCGTAATAGAGGGTTCTCTGAAAGAGTGTGTGCGGTGAAGTTGCAGTAGTGATGTAACAGCTCGAGATCGAGGAAGTTCAGGTCGCCAGCATGTTGAGAGAGGGATAGCATCGGGTCCAGCGACGGGGACGCCAGAAAGCCACACGCGACGCCATGTTTGATGCAGTTTTTACATGCCGGTCTCTGTTCGTCGCACTAGAGGTGGTACGTTAGCCATCAATGCCATACGTGGTTGACCAACGTCAACATAGCCATCCCACCGGCTAGGCCGGGTCCAAGTAACAATAGTACTGGCACGGACGTCTCTAAGTCCATAATCATTGTTATAGGCCGTCCAGTCGCACATGTTCCAAACGAAAAAGTGGCGTGCGCATACCTTGATCTTCCGTGTCTTGCAGGTCTTACAACCAGTTCGAGTCTTTGGATGGGAACGTCTGGACGGGTTCGACTGCATGTTCGTACTCGGCATCTGTCCGAGGAGCTCGGTGTGTCGCCGTGGAGGATCTCGAGGTAGGTCGATGCTCGCAAGATCTAGGCCGGCATCTTTGCCGCAAGAAGTAACCGCAGTGAAGCTGTCCCGGCCCAGTAGCTAAAGTATACAGAGGCCTTGTTGGCGCGTACCGTTGAAAGATTGAAGAACGGTTAATAGAGGGGGCACAACCTGCACCTGTTGCGCGGAGCCTTTCGCACTTCCTCTCGTATTCGCACTTTTCGGGTAAGGTAGTCTAAGGGGTAGGCTCAATGGACAAGTTCCATTGGACAGCTGGGCGCCACAATGGGCTTGTCCTTGTATTCTATTCCCCGCTGATCCTCGCTGAGTCAGACTAATCCCTAAAGAGAGTGTATCTTCGGTTGATGTGGTCCCGATCTAAGTTGAAGCACGCGCTGTACCGAGGAACTTGGTTCTGATGATCAAGCTGATATTGTTATTATAATTACCAGTAGGAGCCAAACACGCCCCGGCATGCACTTCGCTTCATCCCAAACTTCTAATCATCAGGCCAATCAGCCATGTCCTTTGGTGGCCGCTGAGCGAGCATGCACCCGTCTGAGCGGCCTGAAAATAGCGACCTTGAACATCCGACCACACCACCCCTAGCTCCGCCTAAGGCATTGCTTCGAAGCCTCACATGTAGAGCTGTGTCATCTTTTTAGACTTGGGGTTCCCCATATCAGGACAGAGTTTGCTGTCTGATCACATTCGAGAAGCTTGGCATTTGCTTATCATGTGTGTATGCCTACTCGCCATGATGCTTGTTCCTGTTGACAAAAGGTTCGAGTAGAGGAGTGTCATTGCCTGTCAGAGTTTGACCACTCTCCTGCCCAGACTTCTCGCCTATTTTTGCCTTGCCTGGGACTAGTCATACAAGGGAAGGTGGACGCGATTCCTTCGACTACAAGGACCTGGAAGGATTCTTGGTAGGTCGATACAGTTCTACTTTGGCAGTCGGCTAAACTTTCGAGTCATGAGTCTGCAACGATCATGACCTACGAACTATGTAGCATTTTGCCCTAGTGTACTCGATGAAACCTTGTGTATGACCAACGTTTGATTTGGTGGGTTGATGCAATAGCCTTCACCAGCTTTACCACGGATCAAAGAGCGGGCCGCCATGCCATACAGGATGGGGCACTAAAGCGACCAGTGTTCGTATCTAACCCCTAACTCCCCAATATGACCAGCTGCGAAGACGATAACCCTAACACCCCATCACCAATCACCTGAATAGTTGCGAGGCCGGCATGGTGAAGGCCTCCACGCCCGAGCGGCCAGTGTTGAGTGAGCCCTGCTTGTTGGCACTGCGCACAAAAAACACGAGATGGTTTTCGCTACTCCATTGGGGTTTCTCACCGAGGCGATACACCGATGTCGAGGCTGTTACCAGTACTTTGCGACTGTGGAGGTGCACTGTAGCAAGCAAGAACCTGGAGCTAAGTCCAAGCCGGTCTGATGGTGGTGGGTCGTTTGATGTACCGGTATAAACTTGTGGACGTTCAGACCGCCCTACATCCCAAACTCTACTGTTAGTTGTCTCAGATGGTTTCCCCATTCTAATTACAGAGCCCTTGGGTTTTGCAAAGTACACTACGTAGTGCAATGGTTTTCCGAGGGTTTCTGGAAAACCAGGCCATCAAAAATATACCCTTCCGGATAACACTCCAGAGACGGAGACCCGACGAACCGGCACTGTTAGGTGGGGATCGAGTATTAGATAGGGACCGTTGGATCGAGCTCGAACCCGCTTCATAGTCATTTGAGAACATCATTCAGAGATACAATTGCCGAGACAAAGAATATTATTTTCCTGTCTAACTTGGTACAGAAATGCTCGATAATCCCGTCACCACATCATATATAACAGTACCCACATAGTAAAAGCAGGATGAAATCACGTCACTATGCGGTGTAGTGTACGGTGGGGGAGGGGACTTCTTGAGTAGCATTAACATATCCGTCGGTGCTAGGCTACTTGCATGGTCCCTGCGGAAGCTGCGGAAGCATGCCTCGATCAACTCACTACGATCAGGAATAGATCAAGCTCAACTGACATGGGGGAGAGAGCAAAGTTCATATCATATTGCGTGGGGAAGTCAAAACCGGCAATATCGTATAAGAGGAAGAAAGTCAAAACTCGGTGTCTTATGGCTTCGAGATCCGGCTGATGAAATGAGCGTCTTGAAACATTCCAGCCACGGACGCAGTGATTGGTGGGCGAGTCGAAGGAAATACAAAGCTCTGCCATTGAGCAGCGCCGGATAATTCGACCCTACAGGCTGGATAACCCTACATTTGCTACTCTCCTTCAATAGGAAGACACAGCGAGTAGTAATGACCAGCAGACTTTTTCGCAACAAGAATATACGAATCAAAAAGCAACCAACAAAGTCCGCACCAGAACTCTAAGAGTGAACCGAATTTGACACGTGCCGCAACGTACAGGGGCTGGCCATGCCAGACGATGTCTTAGACCACTACCATAGTAACGTGTTGTCCGCGGGAAATCATCTAATACGTTAAGATACAATGCTTACACTCTATAAAACAGTACCTCGGTCGAGCACAACTTGCCAATCTTTATTCCAGATCCATAACAGGATCACATGCAACACGGATGTTCCGGGGCAGCAATCCGGAAAATTATGCTTCAATGCCACATATTAAGTACTGCCACTATGAGTCTCAGGTGCGGCCGGATCACCCGCCGCCCTAATGTCGCCTAAGCAGGGTGAGGAGGGTAAGTAAGGTAAGCAAAGGTGAGTAGGGTAGGTTGCTTGCAAAACTGATAGTAGGTAGAGGAAAACTGTTAGTAGGATAGACACCTAGTACGTAGCTAGGGATCTATTACCCTAGTTATCTACTAAGAGGCTATAGTGCTAATCTTAGCTACTTTAAGACCTATCTGCTTACCCCTTATCTACTTTTTCTATTTATTAGTCTATATGCTTAGTCTTTACTTATACTATACTATTATGCTTTTATTCTTTGTTCTCCTATTATTCTACCTATTAACTCCTTTTTACCCTTTCTACCTTTTTACTCTTTCTAGTATTCTACTATTTCTACCCTTTCTACTATTTTACTATTTTGCTGTTTTACTATTCCGAGTTCTCCAGTGGGTATGGTCGTATGTGTTGGAGGAACCTCAGATGAACTACTATGTAGCCTTGATCTTTCTGGTGGTCGTAGGGTGCGAGGTATACAGTCCTAACCAGGAACCCCCCCTAGACTCTCTGCAGCAGCACACAGAAAGTCGGATCTCCAGTTTTCTCTTCAACGGTTAGTAGTTCAACTAGTCCAGGGTCCTGTCCTATTGCCCAATCGAACGGATCTCTCGTCCTACCTCCTGATAGTTGAAGAATCAGTCGATAATCATCATTGAGCTAGAGCAGATTTGCCCGTCAGTCCTGCGCTGTGATGGTGACTGTGTGGATGATACTTGGCTTGCCCTGCTGGTGTCCTACTTGCACTTCCATTAGCATGTCCTCTTCGACCTCTGGCACTAGCTAAATGGGGACCCGGGCAGAGAGCGCTTCACAACTCAGTAATCCAGCTCCTAGCATAGTTATCTATGTCTACGACTCGTCCTAGGTAACCGCTGATTATTACGGCTCTGATGTCTGTGCCTGTGGAAGCCCTCTATGTCGTCTCGAAAGCAGCGCTGCAACCCGATCAGATATCGCCCCATATATCTTAATCAAACAGTTAAATACAGCCCTTTTATTATTTCAATCAATTAAATACATACTTGACGATTTGATAGATATATCTAAGATATCTAGACATCCTTAGAGAAAAGTATATCTGTCACTAGACTAATAGGATTACAGTATTTAGTAGTAAAGTAAGGTAAAAAAGGTTATTAACAGCTAAAGGGAATGCAGCTAGGTAGCAACCCTAAAAGCTACCTTATCTATTTTAGAGGAAAATAACAGCTATAGCTAGGATTTAAACCTAAAGCACCTTAACCTAGAATACTAGCTTTAGCTCTATTACTATTTACACTACTATAGCTATTACTAATATATATAAAAAAAAAAGTATAGAGTATACGTTAGGCCTCTAGGGAATTTTTCTAAGTCTAGAGGTAAGGTTAAGTAGATATAAAGCGCTAAAGTAGATATAAGGTAGCCTTACTACCTTTTATAGTATAGTAAATTCTACTACTTTAATCTAATACTAACTACACCTATAATATCTAATTAACTAATAATAATAATAATAATAATAATAACGTTAAATATAACTCTTTTATAGTTATTTAAATCTTCTACTTTTTATTTAGCCTCTTATAATAGCTTTCTAGCTCCCTAACGCGCTGCTGCTATATTAACTTATTCCCTAACTTACTTAGCCTCCCTCTACTACTAGTAACGCATTAACCTATAACCTTAACAGCTAAAATACTATTAACGCCTTACCTTACGTAGTATTTAAAAAGCGTAAGTACGTTAATAACTTATTACTCTTAATAAAAAGCTTAAAGGGTTAAACTGCTTAGATTAAGGATTATAGTCTCTTTATCTACTATATACTACTAAGTAGAATTAAAGGTAAGGTATACTAAATATACTATTAATATAATAAGAAGGGCTACCTAAAAGTATTTATTATAACGTTAACCTTATTAGTAGGCTTCTATCTTAATAACCTTTATTATATCTTTAAGGATAGGAATATAGATATAACTACTAAGCTAAAGGATAAGACTAATTTATTATTATTACCTCTACTAGTAAAACAAGCCTATTCTACACCTATTACTATTATAAAAAGCTAAATATTAGTCTACTATAAGCTTACTATTACTTTTTTTATTAATATAAGTAACCCCTTTTTAACCTTTTTAAACTAATAGATATAGCACCTCCTTTTTAAACTTAACCCTAACTTATTATATAAGATACTATGGTTTTATAAGGCTATAAGGTAGTATATAAAGTATATCTATAAGGTAAAGAAGATTTAGATTTATAACGAGATACATAATATAATAATAAAAGTCTACCTCTCTTTTAACCTCTAGACCTTACTAAATAAGTACGTAATTATTATAGTCTTCTATTACTTCTTTAACGTAAGGGTAAAGCAAACCTAGTATCTTATTACCTTCTACTATTAACCTAGGTCTTATAAAGGTGTAAATATCTTCTAAATACTTCTTTAAGTTATTAATAAGTAAGGGATTATAGACTACGTTAGTATAGTTATTTATAATAACGTAAGTAATAATAATACTTACGTAACGTATCTCTTTACTAGTCTCTTAACAGACTATACTTACGCTAACATACTTAATTAGTAGATGTAATACTATAGGTATATCCTTAATCTTATAGGTTAGGCTTTTTTATATAGTACTAATAAAGAAGCTTTTAAATAGGAGTCTAATAAGATTCTTACTACTAGTTAATTAAAGGCAGACCTTAAGCTCTAGTGTATGTAAGGCCTAATTAGTAAGGTCTGTAATATCGTTAAGTATATCTAATTATCCCCCTAACAATACAAGAGGTTCCTTAAGATTAGTAATAAGACCTCTAATAGCTTTATAATATTTAAGCCCTTACTATAGGAGTTATAATTAATACTAAATAATACCACGTAATAGAACTTAATATACCTTATAATATAATACGCCCTCCTTAAGTAAAGTTAGATTATAGGTTATATCCTTAATAATAAGAAAGCGCTAGGCCTACTAGCTAAAAAGGCTAAAGGAAAAGTGTAAAAACTATACCTACCTCTAACAAACTCTAATTATAGCAAAGCGTATACTAATCAATAGGTCTTTTAATTCTTAGACCTAATCTAAAGAGAAAATCTAAAAAGATAAAGTATTAATAGAGAAATTATAAAAATGCTAATATATATAAAAGTAATAAGCTTACAGTAACGACTATGTATTAACTGTCTATATCTGCTATCTCTATAACGACTATAGGGCCCTTCTACTTATAGGCTCTGTTTTTACCCTACTGTTTTAAGCCTTAACGTAAGACCACTTCACCCTATTATAATCGTCCCCCTTAAATTAGTTATAAGTCCTTATAGGACTAATTTAAGCTTCTTTGCGTTAAAGGTATATTAATTAATAATAAAAGAAAAGAAAGAAAGAAATATTATAAAGTATTTAGCGCTTGCAATAATAGCTAAGTTGCTATTATAAAGTAGGACCTTATAGATATGTAACCTTATTCTATAATCTGTAGTAATTACTACTACGTAACTCTTTACGTTAAGCCTTATGTACTTTATCTTATTTAAGAGCTTAATAAAGTTAAAACTAGCCTTCCTAAGAGGGTAGATAGGTAAAGTTATAATAGGCGATATTACTAAAAGTGCTTTATTTAATCTACTTCTATTAGTTAACGTATTAATTAATATAATCTTTATAAGAGTAACTTTAGATATTTAGAACGTCTAGCTAAGGTAGGTATAAAGGACGTAGGGGTATTCCTAAATCTATTAGGCTACCCTAATTATTATTATTATTATTCTTATTATTATCCTAAACGCCTAGCTTACTAACCTACCTAATAAGGGTATTTAGGTTAAATTTATTAGGAAGATTAGATAGTAGATCTAAAAGAGGGGAATTATTAGAGCTTACAGTAGGTTAGGTCTGTGAATTACCTAGCGTATTTAAAGCTATAGGTAGGGTCTTCTCCTTTAGTTACATATTAATAGGCGGAAGCGTAGGCATAGCTAAAGGTTAATATAACTAAGGAAGAGGCGTTAGGAAAATAAGGTTTTTACTAAAGTTATTATATAACTAAGTAACTTTATATAGAGGTAGGTTATTATAAAGGCTTTACGTATTATAAAACTCTACTGTAATTATAGATACTATTTATAACGCTAGAGGGACTTTACCCTTAATCTTATAGTTCTTATCCTACTAATAGAGCTAGGTAAACTTAGTTGATAACACTCTAAGCTAGAAAAAGGTTTACACCTATTCTATAGCGTAAAGACTATAAGTAAAGCTATTGTCTTATTATTTAGTATTTACTATATAGGTGTTTAATATAGTAACTATAATAGTATCTATTAGAGCTTTTAAGTAGTAGTACTAGTTCTATAATACTTTAACTATATCTATAAATAATTTATTATACTTAGACGTCTAAGCGGAGTTAGTAAAATAAACACGTCTAATAACTTAGTTAACTAGTAACACAGCCTAATAATTATTACTATAGTTAAGTAAGAAGATAAGGTAGTTAGAATTAGTAATAATGTTGATTTAATTACAGATAACGTCTATAGTATTAGAAGTAATAGGAAAACTAAGTACCTAACTAAAACTAAGAGGAGGAGCCTAAATAGATACTAAGGACCTATAAACGCTAAGCTTAATAAGGGCGTATACTTTATTACTATTAAGGTTCTCTCTACGTATTAAAGTGCCTATAGTATTATATAGTCTAGCAGTATGCTTAAGCTTAATAAGGTTAAGCTCTCCTATAGTTAGGTTGTTAAAGCGCCTGCTAGTACTATATTAAGCGATAAGATACTTATGTAATAAACCTATATATAATTCACCTAGAGAGGCATACTACTTAGCTGCTAGGACTAAGCGGGAGTTACTAGGCAATAGATTTCCTTATAGCTATAACACGTTATAACTATTAAAAGTGTCTACTAGTTGGAATTAGTAGACCTAATAATTAAATAGCGTAAGGTAGGGAGACTTAGTTACCTCTTCCTTAAAGGTAACGTCTTTATTCTTTTTAGCCTTCTTACCTTTAGGTTTCTTATGTAGGTTAAAATAATAAGTACCCTAGTAAAGCTTGTTTTTTATAGTATAAATAATAGGGTTTTATACAGCTAGGTTTTAAATTATTCTATTATAATAGTTCTTTTTTACTCTGTTTAGTAGCTAAATTACTAAACAACTAAGAGGTGCTAGTGTAGGAGGCAGAGAGGGCAATTTAGGCGGTAATACCTATAGTAGTAAAGAAGGAGTTATATCTTAAGTAGACTAAGGAACTTAAGTAGTTGGTTTTATAATACTATTATTATTCTTAGATCTATCTTATAGAGAGAGAGCGTCCTAATCTATTAGGGAACTAGTGTTATTACCTAGGCTAAAAAGTCTAAAGGGTATCTAGGTTATAATTTTAGATACCTTTAGGAAATCTAACGCCTTTACAGCCTCTTATTGTTTTTTCTTTTAGTTAGGTTTATTATTCCTAAATAGCGTGATTAAGATCTATCCTTCCTTAGGAATGTTATTATTTATAAAGTTAGCGCTTATATAGTTAAGCTAATTCTTTTTAGCCTTAGTAATAGAGGTAGTAATTAGGTATAATAGGCTTATATAGAGGAAGCCTTATACTTAATTAAGAAACTTAAGCCCTAATACCTAAAGAGGAATATTAGCGTTACCTAGGTTAACTAGAGTTACTTATTAGCCTATAACTTTATATACTATTACTAAGATGTCTTTATACGCTTTTTTAGCACCTCTTAGAAGAACCCTTATCTAATCCTTAGCTCCTTCCTTCTTCTATTAATTATTATAAAAGTATAACTAGCTACTTCTCTAGTTAACTATTAGACCTAAGTAAATATATTTATTTTAAATAGTTATGCTTATATAGAAAATTAAAAGGTTAAGATTATCTATTAGTAGAGGCTATATGTTTTATAGTTCTAACTTACTAGTATAAAAGGCTTTACTCCTAACGATAGGCTAAGTAGTAATAGCTTTAGCCTTACGTAGGCTTTAGACTAAGTACATAAGTCCTACGTAAACGTTATTAAGTTTAGGCGAAATTTTAGCTTTAAGGGTGCTAATAAGGTTATATAAGCTAGCTATAAGTTATTAATAGTATAAAGGAGGTATCTATTTACTATATATGTTTACTATAGGTAGCTAGTTTCTAATAAGGTCCTCTTAAGTTAAGATATTATCTATACCTATCTAAAGGCTAGTATTAGTAGGTAAGAGTATCTTTAGATTAGCTTATAGAGGCTATAGAGGATTTTAAACTAAAGTATTAGTAATATTAATACAGCTAGCTTGTTCTTAATAAAACTTACTTACAGTAACTATCTTTAGTAACAGGATTAATAGAGTTACTTCTGTTATAAATAGAGAGCCTTTCTTATAAAGCTCCTTTATCTTTACTTTACTAAGCGTATTATTATATAATACAAACTTTACTATTATCTCTAGTAGTTGTCTTTATATTAACTGTGTTTATAATAATATTTATAGATTTAATTAATTTTATAAGTTATAATAAACTTAATGTGTTACTACTAGGCTTAAGTTTATTTAGATAGTGAAAAGGTAAAGTCTATAAGAAATACTTCCTTAATAATGTTTCTAGTAGATATAAAACTTAAGGAAAGAAATAAAAAGGAATAAAGAAACATAATCTCTACCTTTAATTATCCCTTTTAAAGGTAAAGAAATAGGGATAACTTATAAAGAAAAAGGTATAAGGTATAGTTATATAGAAGGTAAAAAAGGTAAAGTTAGTAAATACGTAAGTTAATAAAGAAAAAATCCACCTACTTCCCCTTACTTCCTCTTACGTAATAAATTTACCTTTACTTTTCTACTAATATTACTAACCTACTAGTAATATCCCCCTTTTTTTTTTTTTTCTTTTTTTTTATTATTTAACCTATCTAGTTAAATACTTTTCTTATTTCTCTATCTTATAAAGATTCTCTTTCTATAAATAAAAAAGGAAAAACCTCCTCTCGCCTAAAGCTCTCCTTATTAATAGTATAGATCTAAGAATTACTACCTATAACTATAGCTAATTACAGCTTCTTAATTAATAGTGTTAAAAATACTAATTAACTTTATCTCTATAACCTACCTACTAAGTAAATCCTCTAGCTACTTAGGGCTAATACTAAACCTATACCTTTAAAGAAGGTAAATAACTTACCTCTATATATGTCTTTTATAAATAATTAACTTTAGGTATATCTATGTAGTCTCTTTTTTTTCCTCCTCTAACTGTTATTAACTTTACTTATAGGCTGCTGCTTTACTAGTCTAGATACTTCCTAATATCCCTTAAAACAAGTACTTTAAGGTTATATTTATTCTTTAGATATAACTAGATAAATTACCTGGCGTTATGCAATTAAACTTCTAGCTTAAATGCCTTAGCCTAAGAGACTATAGTTATATATATTTAAGAACTAAAGGTTAAGGTGACCTTTATTAATAAGTCTTTATTTATTACTTTATAGCTACTATTTAAGGTATGTAGATAGCTAAGGTGTTTAAACGCATTACTACTATATATAGTTTCTTTATCTAGGCCTATAGAGGTTATAATACTATACCCTATAGCTATTATAAAGAGCGTGCGTACGCAACTAGGAATAAAGAGACTAATGCTTAGGTCTATAAGCTATATTTCAAGTATGTGTCCCTCTTAGGAACTCTTTACGCTAATTACTTTTACTATAAGACCTAAAGCTTCTACTCCTATAATAATAAGAGCATTTACTAGCATTATAGTTACAGTATTAAGACGAAAGGAAAGAAGAGAAAGAGCAGTAAGTTTAATAGGCTTTTTATCCCTAACTTTAGAATCCTAATAACTATAGGCGTAAGCGCTATTAACTAATTCGACTTCTAATAGTTTTTTAAATAAAAGCACCCAGCCTAGGCCGCAGAGTTCAAGCCTAGCGTATCGTTTTACTACACTTATTACTTATTTACTCTTTAATAGCTAATACGCTTTACTACTAAGTAGGTTATATCCTCCTTAGGACTTTAACTAGTTAAAAAGATATAAAATAGGGAAATAAAACTTTAGAATTAAGCTTTCTTTACTCTTAAAGTAAATAATAAAGGAAATTATAAAAATAACGTAAGGATAGGTCTAAGAATAAGTTAAAGGAAAGGGTTTTATAGATAAATAGTCTTTAACAAAAGAAATTATATGTTTTCTAGTTCTTCTATCTCTATATAGTTCTTACTTTTCTTTATACTTATATTAGGTATTACTACTTCTAAAGTCTATTATTTTACCTTTTTATATACTACTTTAAGGTCTACTAAATGCTATCTAGACCTTATAATAATGGCTTAAAAGGACTTATCCTTATTTTTTTCCCTAGGTAATAAGGGTTCTTTTACCTCTTTATCTTTAATATTGTCTTCTTTAAGTTATTTTTATCTAAATATAAGGAAGACTTTTATAATATTTTGTTCTAGATTAGATCTAAGAATCTCTAGATTAATAGGTTCCTAATACCTATTAGGTGCTTTAATGAATTTTTATAGTTAGTTACTACTAAATGTTTTCCTAATAACTTTATCCCTAGATAATGTTACTAAACGGTATAATAGTATGTTAAAGGCCTAAGATAAAATCTTAAATAGTTCCTACTATTAGTAGTTAAGCTTTATAATTACAGACTTATTAATTAACCCTTTAACGTTAAACACTAAGACTAAGTCTCCTACTTTAAGTTACTCTTCTTACTAGGTATAGGTATATTTCTTATTATAATATTCTATAGCCTTCTGATATTATATTACTATAGCTTTTTAGGCTCTATTATAATCCTTATTAAGCTGAAGAAAGGCTTATAGTCTTATTTAGACCTCCTCCTCTCTTATTATAACTAAAGCCTAGTCTAAAACTTACTACGTAGGTATAAGGGTCTTAATTAGAGTAATAGCTTTATATCTATATATTAAGTAGAAAAAGCTAAAGCTAGTAGGAAAATAAACACTAGTTTAATCTATAAATAAGGTAGTAAAGAGATATAGCTAGGGATTAAGTTATATACCTTTAATAAAAGTTAAAAGCGTATAGGCGATAGGTTAATATCCTATTTCTATAGCTTTATTAGCTTTAGGGTTATAGGCTAATATAACTCTCCTCCTTATACTATACTTTTTATTAAATTAGATTACATACTCCTTATTTTTAGGTCCTCTATTAATAATTAATTCCCTATATAGACTATAATAGTAGATAATCTCTTCCTATATAAATTTAGTAACACTTTTTAAATTAGCTTTCCTTAGCTACTAGGCTTCTAGCTAACCTATTATTAGGTCTCTTAACTTAACTAAGTAGTATTTGTTAACGCGTTATATATCTAGGGATACTTATATAAATAGTAGACCTTTAGGGGTAGTATAAGTTCTTTTGTTATTAACCTGCCGTCCTTATTATAGTTAATAGTTAGAGTAGGATTTAACTACCTCTACTACTTTAGTATGTATACTATCCTAGATATAACAGTCTATAAGCCTTTTTACTATAGCTTCTCTACTATAATAGCTGCTTTTAGTATAAGTATTTATAATAAGGTAATAGCGTCGTTTATAGTTATTAACTACTTATTATAGTATTAGTTTTATTGCTATTAGCTGTATAAAGAGTAAGTGGTTTTATAGAATATAGTTTAAAGCCTTGCCTTTAAATTGTTAGTATTAGGTAGTACAAACTCCTAGCGGTTATCGTTATGTTAATAAGTAGTACGTAATCTGCTTAGACTTTATTAAATAGGTCTGTAAATTATCTAAAATAGTAGAGGGTATTATTAGGAGGTAATTAAGGGAGTTATTATTATTTACATAAACCTCCTCTATTCTTTTACTATTACTATATAACTGTGCTTCCTTAAAGAAAGATCTAGTTTCTATATTAGTAAAGAAGATCTATAAATTAATTTAGTTATTGATTTCTCTTTCTACTTCTTTATCTAAAGTATCTAAAGGTCCTTACGGTTTTTATAATAATCTATCTGCTATAGTGTTCTAAGATCCCTTAATATAGCAGACTTTAAAGTTAAACATACGGATCTAAGTGATCTATTAAATAACTAGGGCATTAGGAAGGTTAGTAGTAGCGCTATTAAGTTACACCACTAGCGTTTAGGCATTAGTCTCTAAGACAAAGTGTTAGCTATACAGGTGGTTATAGTAGCGTTTTAAGGCCTTTAGGACTTTATAAAGTTCCTTTTTCCTAGCGTTATAGTTAAGCTTTACACCAGCCTATATTCTACTCTTAAACCTTATAACTACTTGCTTATTACTAATAAATTAACCTAGTACTCCTCCTTATCCTTTACTACTTATATCTACCGTAAGGTAAATAGTACTACCTTTAGGACTATAGTTAATTAAGATAAGTATAAGAGCTATAGTTAGCTTAGATTTAAGAATGTTTATTACGGCTTACTATTTTAACTCCTATATAAAATAGGTATTCTTTTATAATAATATTATAAGGGGGTACGTAATTATTAAAAAGTCCTTAACCTATATTTAATAGAAGGACGTAATACCTAGGAAGAACCTAAGATTAGTAATATCTTTATAAGTAAGCTATTTATAGATCTTAATTATCTTCTTTTAGTTAGGGTAACGTCTAGAAGTTCTATAAACATAGCTAATAATTATTACTACAGTTTAGGCCTATTTAGACTTAACTACTGCAACTATATAACCTATAAGCTTTAGGTTTACTAAGACCTTATTAATATTAATTAAATACTTAAAAACAAATCTGTAAATACTAGGATAAGTTAAAAGCTTTATATTATTATACGTAGAAGTAAGTCTTTAAATTATAATGTTATTAAGGAAAGCTTTATAATACATTAGGATAAGGTTATAGAGGATCTAAATTATAATACATATAAATTAAGTAACTAAGTTTATAGCTCCCTAAGGTAAAGTATAGTATTAAAGAAGGCTAAAAGGGGTAGCAAAAGTTATTATATCTCTACTTATTATAGCTAGAGGGATTTAGTTATATCTAGAGAAAATATTAATTAGTAATAGCAGTTTATATATTATAAAATCCTTAGTAAAGTTATCTGCTATTAGTAGTAATATAGTATCTTATAGCGTTACCTTATTAACTTTTATTACTAAATTAATAAGGTGTATCTTACTATCCTTTTTCCTAATTAGAAAGAAAGGGTTATAATAAGTAGTATAACTTTACTTAAGTATACTGCGTTTAAGTTAATCCTTTAAAATCTTAATAACCTCCTCCTCTAAAGCTTATAGGATAGAAATACTTTTTAATTACTAAGCCTTATAAGGAATAGTCTTAATAACTTACGGAGGGGTAATAGAGGAATATACTTAACCATAATAGGAGAATTCCTAGGCTAATACCTTCTTACGCGCTATTAAAATAGCACTTAAGAGTTTCTTCTCTTATAGTAGCAGATAGTCTACTATAGCTAAAATAGCTTTTAGTTAATCTTTTATTAATTAAGACCCTTTTTTAATATTTAAAAACTTTAGTGTAATTAGGTCTATAAATAGACTATTAAGATTAGGTTATAAGTTCTTTTTTACTTTCTCTTAGGCCTTTAGCTTTTACTTTAGGTCTCCTTTAGGTATTAATCTATCTAATAATACATTATCTACTAAAATAATCTTTTTATCTTTAGTCTTATATATTATATAGACTTCTTCTATTAGTTAGTTGTTATTAGGCTTAGCCTGTAAATTAAGTAAGAATAAAAGAGGCGTAGTTAGTAAGTCTTATTACTAAAAGAGATAGTTAATATAGGAGACTATTTTAAGGCCTTTATTATAAGGAGTCTTACTTCTTTATTTCTACTT
>JASUDE010000317.1:30628-55668 GCA_034509685.1 Colletotrichum cereale | reverse complement strand
AGGGTACAGTACTGTCTGTATATGTACAGCCTCTTCCTTGAGCCACAATGGGGGGAAACAAGAGGTGCAGATGTTTCGTTTTGGGGGGCGAGTCGTCGTCGTCGTCGTCGTCGTCGTCGTCGTCGTGATGGCTTGCTTGCTTGCTTATATGTCTACGCAGTAGATGAGCTGCGGAAGGAGGGGGTTGGTTGCCCGTACACACCGGTAGGTTTGCAGCAACACAGAGGGCACGGGTTATATCAACAACATTGCAATCGTCATCCTTATAACAACGAAGCTTTCTGCATCGTCTAATTCATGCGACCCGGTTTCGCGGCCATGACCAGGAAGAGGTCCTAAGATGGGTGAGGGGACTTGGAAAGGGAACGGGGGGGTTCGGACCAGGGAGCAAGCAAATGCTGGGACGGACGGCCTGGTCTGGCCAGTGCTGTAGGGGGGCCACGCCTGCGGGGAAAGCCTCTAACGCCATTCTACAGCAGGTAGAGTTTTGTTAGGGGGAAATTGCACCATTAGTGCCGTACAGGTGATGCCTGCCACGGCCGGGGCACCGAGCCCCAGAACATGGGTATCATGGATGGGGAAATTGCAATCGATAAACGGTAGTGGTGGTGGTGGTGGTGGTGGTGGTCTTAGTCAGGAAGCATCAGACGGGCCATGTCCATCCTTGTGATTTCTCGCAGAGGATACGCAATCCACATTCGTCAGACAACCCGACGGAAAGTATTCCGGAACAGTCTCCCAAGTCCCGTCCTCGCCGACTCGATTCGACAAAAGCCCACCAAGTAAGCACTTGAAGCAGCGTGGTGGGATAGGTAGTCCACAAAGTGCAACAGCGTGCAACAGCGTGCAACAGCGTGACAGCCGCCCATGGCCCCGGGCGGCGGCTGAAGGCGTCGCATCAGTCGTGGCCACTGCTCAGTACAAGATGAGCAGCCTCGCCACTTGCAAACGGCACCGTGGGGCAGGGGGTCATGTTCCTTTGCATATCCCTATCACAAGTATCCCAACGACAAGTACGCGACACCCGTTTCGGCCTCGACCCGAGACTGTCACAGAGCAAGCATCAAACCAGCAAACCAGCGCAGCACGGGCAACCGGTCGGTGCAGCAACTCGGGAGCACATCGGACGAGATTGGCGTGACAGCGAGGGTGGGGCCGCCGGCGATGCACGAGCTACCGGCGCCGAACCTAAATTCCATCGTCACGTGCAGCACTGCTAGCTAAGCACAGGGCACCATGCCTTATCTCCCTTATCGCCGTGCCTGATTATCTCATCTACCTACTCTACATAGTACCTGACCCGCCCAAGACCGCTCTCTTTTTAACTCCAAAGCCCCTTGGATCCCAGATTCTGTCCTCGATGATGCATGCAATATTGTGGGCGATGCCGCCGCCGCCTGCCCGCCAATCAGGTGCAACAGGCTTAGTACTACGTAAACGACAGGCCATATAAGCGGATACTTCTCTGTCACTGGCGATACCACACTTGGGGAGCCAAAGGTGCTACCGTGCTTCCTGGCCAGAGCCAAGCAAGCACCAAGACCGCCTCCGTAGCTTGGGCTTGCTTGGTGGCTTCAACGGCAGCTCAACGGTCACCAACTATGCTAATCGTCATGCCCCAAATACAGAGCTCTCTTTAGCCGTCGCAGCAGCTTGCTTGACTGCTCCGTGTAATGAGCTGCTGAAGCTACCTGAAGATCATGGTGGAGAATGATACAACCAAGTCTTTTGAGCTGGGCCCGCGGTGCTAGAGTTAACTCCGGTGCTCCGTCCAATGATATCACACGCTTCACACCTACCAGCAAGCAAGGGGGTGCTTGCGGGCCTTTCGTTCTGATATATAACTCTACGGTTCGCAGCCATCAATGAGATCGTGAGAATGGAATTCCAACAGCATGCCGCCTCGCCCTGTCCTCTGCCTTCATAAAGCAATCACACCCGCATTCACACATCCGACTCGCTCCGTCTACCGATACGCCTCCGTCACCAAACCCTCCTCCCACAGCCACCACCGCCAACCCAGGACCTTCACCACCATGTCTCGCCTGGCCCCCTACGCCGAACAGCACAAAAACGTCACCGGCCCCGGGGACGCCCGCCCAACGGCCATCCAAATCATCCAGGACCAGGGCCTCGTCGGAAAGTGGGCCGGCAAGGTGGCGCTCGTCACCGGCTGCTCCCCCGGCGGCCTCGGTCCCGAGACCGCCAGGGCCCTCCACGTCACCGGCGCCGACGTCTACATAACCGTCCGCGACGTCGCCAAGGGCGAGGAGGTCGCCAAAGACATCCTCTCCGACGGCAAGCCCGGGAAGGTCGAGGTCATCAAGCTGGACCTCGGCTCCCTCGAAAGCGTCAGACAGGGCGCTAAGGAGTTCCTGAGCAAGTCCGACAGGCTGAATGTGCTCGTCAACAACGCCGGTGAGCTAGAACCAGTCCGAGTGTACCCCTTTTTAGATGAGTACTAATCCTCGATGCCCAGGCGTCATGGCCTGCCCCAAGGGCAAGACCGTCGACGGCTTCGAGACCCAGTTCGGTACCAACCACCTCGGTAAGCGTGACTGGCGGCCCCTTGCGCAGTGCAGGCAGAACCCCGTGCAGGCAGCACTAACGCCGACGCAGGCCACTTCCTCCTCTTCCAGCTCCTGAAGCCGGCCCTCCTGGTCTCCTCGACACCGGAGTTCAACTCCCGCGTCGTCTCCGTCTCGTCGTCGGGCCACCGCCAGGGCAGGATCCAGTTCGAGGACCTCAACTTCGAGCGCACCGTCGAGTACCACCCCTGGGCCGCCTATGGCCAGTCCAAGCTCGCCAACGTCCTGTTCGCCAACGAGCTCGACCGCCGCTACGGCCCGGAGGGCCTCCACGCCCTGAGCCTCATGCCGGGCGGCATCCGCACGCCGCTGCAGCGGCACACGGCCGAGCTCATGGGCGCGATGCTCAAGAGGCCCGAGATCGCCAGGTGGCTCAAGACGCCCGAGCAGGGCGCCGCCACCTCCGTCTGGGCCGCCGTCGCCGCCGAGCTCGAGGGCAGGGGCGGCATGTACCTCGAAAACGTCGCCGAGGCCGGCGAGGCCACGCCCGAGGGTGAGGCCTCCCGGCCCGGCTACACGCCATCCGCCTTCGATCCCGCGACTGAGAAGAGGCTGTGGTCCGAGAGCCTAAGGCTGGTCGGGCTCGCGGACGATGCGTGACTGGGTGCGCGAGGTGGCGGCGGTGAGCGCGTGATTGGACCTTTTTTAAAAAAGATTATAGACGGTTGAGGTTTTTATGGGGGGTTTTTTTTATACCTGTTTTCTCTGCGCCTGCGGGGGACGCTTTCGGAAGGCTGTGGTCTCCTGATTGTCTCCATCGGCTTGTCTGGACCGGGGAAGCAGGAGGGGGTTGAATCCGGTCGATCGGGGTCGGCAAATATACCACCAATAGACTGTCAAAATGATGAGTACAATTTTAAAAAAGTCCATGCTTACGAGTGTCTCCGTATCTCTCTGCTCAATCCCCCGCATACCTGCCTCCAGAGAGTTTCATGCTCAGGTGGCATGATACATTACCGGAAGAAGTATAAAGTGATGCATGGTTCACTGTGTCTTTTGTCTGGAGGTTTTGCTGGCGTGCACTACCTACGTAGCTTCTTAGAAGTGATTCGACAGCAGTCCAAGAATAGAACGGTATATCCAAGCTTTAATCGCGGGGTGCACTTGGCTCGCGAGAGTGTTTCCGAATCGGGCCTCGATCCGTTTCCTTACGTTCGCATCCAGCCAGACTCCGTTGAACATCCCTTGGCCAAAACGAGAGTCATCTGCTGGGGTCCTTTACACAAGTTCATTTGATTCCCAAACCAATGTTTAGTCTTATACGCTCACATTCCCGTCTTCTGGTATCGTTTTTACACACGCAACCCACTCACTTGGTGCACTCGCCCACAAACTCGGCAATCTCCCTGTTGAACCTCTCGGGCTGCTCGTAAAACAGCCAGTGCCCGGCCTCGAACACGGACGCCCTCGCGAGGCCGGGCGCCCCCCGGCCCTTGTCCACCCGCCTGACCGTCTCGAGCATGCCCTCGAGGGGGAAGCAGCCGGACCGCCGCCCGGCCATGACCAGCGTCGGCACGCTGATGGCCTCGATGGCCTCGCGGTGGTCGTACCGCGTGTGGTCGGCCAGCAGCCTCGCCAGCCACGCCGGGTCGCACAGCGCGCTGACGCCCGTGAAGAAGGCCTCGTCGCGCCGCCTCGTCTCGGCCGACACTTCGCCGTCGGCGGCCGCCAGGTCCGGCCTCGCGCGGTACCCCAGGCACCCGTCGACGAGGTCGACGTGCGCGGCGGCCGGGTCGGTCATCCAGAAGCGCTGCGCCGCGAGCATCGTCGTCTCGTCGTAGCAACCCGTGTGGGCCCTGGTCTCGTCCCAGCCGTCGAAGGCCGAGCGGTCCTGCAGCGGGGCCTGGTCGACAAAGACGAAGCCGGAAAAGTCGGCGCAGCCGAACAACTCGACGTAGGTCCAGAGCACGGCGGCGCCGATGGAGCAGCCGACGGGGACGATGCGGAGGTCCGGCGCGGCGGCGGCGGAGCGGCGCAGGTGGGACACGAGGTCGCGCAGGTCGGCGGCGAGGCGGGCGACGTGGTAGCCGCCGCGGGTGCGGTCGGAGCGGCCGTGGCCGCGCATGTCGGGGGCGACGACCCAGAGGCCCGCGGCGGCGAGGGCGTCCGAGTTGCGGTGGAAGTAGTCGCTCGAGCCGCTGAAGCCGTGCATGAGCAGGACGCACCGCGTGGCCGGGGCGGCGCCCTCGCCCTCGAGGGGCAAGGAGGTCTGGAAGGCGAGCTTGCAGCCGTCGTTGGCGGAGCAGTGGGCGTAGTGCATGCCCGAGGTTGCCATTCTTGATTATTCGAGGAGGGGTTCGGGTTTCTAGGTGGTTGGAGTTGAGCGAGGATGAGATGTAATGAGATGTGATGAGATGAGATGAGAATGGCAATGCGAGTGAGGTGAGGTTTCGTGAGTTGATGGTTGAGTGGACGGCGGGCGGGTCGTTTTCTGTTGGTGGGGCCGCTCTGGGTTGCGGGGGAGGGGGCGCTCGGCGGCCCGCGACAGCGGCGGCGATCCCGCTGATAGCTCCGTGTTTCGACTGACTCCGTAACACTGGACAGGGCGCTGGGGGTTCACATCACACAGTAAGTGACGTATTATAGATGAAGGGTTTACAATGAAAAAGTAGACCGTAAGCATTGATTTCTTTGCAAGAAGCACATAAGATAATCTCAAGCACAATATAGGCTCAAGACACAAATTCGTGACACAATTCGCCTCAGGAACAGATGCGACAAAGAAGCAGTAACAAACGTAGTATATCTATATAAAGAAAAAAATATGACCTATTTTTGTATCTTCGGTAACCAGGCTCGGCCCAACTTGACCCGATCGAGACTATAACAACCAAATCTGCACATCTATATGTACATGCACCGAGCGCGCCATTGGGCTACGAGGCTTCAGCAAGCCCTTCAGAGTATCCTGTTTCTGGCTGCAGCGGCAATAGATGTCAGTGACACAAGCGAAGACGCGAGATCGGCTGGACGGAGCACCGGAAGGAGCACCTTAAGGACGGGGCCCGCCGCCGCCGCCGTTGCTCTGGTCGACGCCGCCGCCCTCGTGGTAGTGAGCGGCAGCGCGGACCTTGTCGTTGTAGTCGGCGGCGGTGTCGATGCCGATGGTGATCCACATGAGGAGGCCGTCGGCGAGGTCGTCGCCGAGCCTGACGTACTTGAGGAAGGGGTCGTACTCGGGGGTGGCCTCGCCGGCGGCGATGCTGTCCTCGAGGTTGGTCGTGAGGGGCTGGGTGTTTGTGTTGTAGGGGGCCAGGGCCTCGACCTCGGAGATGAGGCTCTGGTCCATGAAGAGCTGGCCGATGTTGCGGGCGGTGCCGCCCTCGAAGGTGCCGTTGGGGAGAATCTCGGCGCCGTCGGTGGACATGACGTGGAAGTGCACGGCGCGGCCGACGTAGTGGCCCGGGAAGATGGCGTCGAACTGTACGACGCCGTCGGCGTCGGTCTGCTGGACGCCGCGGCCGTGGGTCGTGTTGAGGCCGCCCTGGCCGCGGGCCGTGACGCCCGAGTAGACGCCGGTGGCGTTGCAGGCCCAGATGTCGATGAGCTGCTCGGGGACGGCGGCGCAGGAGGCCACGTCGACGAACTGGATATCCAGGTGGACGGGCACGCCGGGCTGGCCGTCAGTGGTGTCGACGCGGATGAGCTCGCCCTCGACGTAGTAGGGGCCGATGGTGGTCTCGGGGACGAGGGCGCAGGTGGCGTTGGAGCCGAAGATGTCCTCGATGGGGGTGCCGAGGTCGAAGCCCTCGGCGGACTCGTGGTCGACGGCGGCCCAGGCCTCGAGGTCTGCCTGGGCGCGCTTCCGGTGGTGCATCTTCTGGCCGTCGAGGCCGCGCTTCTCGCGCAGCCGGCGGGCGGTCGCGGCGCGGCGCTCGAGGCCGCGCTGCTTGAGGGCCAGGGCGGCGGGGGAGCCGGAGCAGGCGTCGAGGGCGCGTCTGCCGTGAGCTGTCACGAGGTCGCGGAGAGCGAGCTCGGCGGCGATCTCATCGGGGGAGTGGTTGCCGTGAGCGGCAACGGATCCCAGGAGGGGGGACAAGGCCAAAGCCGCCGCGAGAAGGGAACGGAGCGCCATGGTGAGATTGAAGGATGAAGGAGGAAGGAGAGTAAACTGTGCAGACAGAGTGCGACTAAGGCAAAGAAACCCAAGATCGGTGACAGCCCAAAGAAGAATCAAGACTGGGGGGCAATGCGAGGGCGAAGAGCTTGACGAGGGATGAGGTAGATTCGCGGCCTTGGAGGAAACCTGCTTCCTTCTTCTTATACTGCACACCCGCCAGTCTTGGCGTTTTCGTGATCCAGCATGTTCGCCTTCTCCTTCCTGATACAGTTCTCACGTCGACTTCTTGGCGTTGCCATGTCGTTGCTCGTTCGAGAGGCTGGGCAACGAAGCACGCGAGCAGCAACGAGATTCCGGACCAAGCCAATACGCCTGTATCCCCCCACGCTCCCGAGGGGAGGAGGGGGGTTTTTTCGCGAGACACGGTCGTCGGCTTGCTCCAACGTGGTTTTGATCGGCGGATGGGAGATGTGGTGAAGCATGCTCTACTGCGTAGCCGGCGGGAAGATTGCGGGAGGGGATTCACTAGTCAGGCCCTCCCGGAGGCTGTCAGGGGAAACCCACACGCAGTGCTGCGGGAAAGGAGATCATCGTCTCCGCTCCCGGGACGGCTCCTCGGCTATCGTCCAATGAAGACGGGCGCGATTCCAATCGCGTTACGGATACTACATAGTAAGTCATTTGAAAGAGTCGCCAGGCACGAGAGAAGTCTGTTCCGCGCAACATGGTTCGCGATTATAGGCATGGGACCATGGTGTCTGTGTGGGTCCCGTCCCGGGGGGCGGAGGCGGCAGCGGCCGCGATTTAGAACGCGCATGGCGCTTCGGGATGTGGGCGGTCGTGTACAATTCACCTGTACGTACGGAGCAGTAGTGGTGTTTAGGTGGCTTGGCCGAGACCAGGGGCACGCATGGGGAGAAGATCGGGGGGCGGGCCCATGCTACGTGAACCGCCATAGAAGTTATACCCGACGGAAGAAGGCCGACGATGGACGGGAGGAAAGCAGGGAAATACCTGTACTAGTACTTTGTATATCACGCAGCCATCCCCATCCCCCGTGCCAAGAGGCCGTTTGGCCAATCATTGTCAAGATGTGTCTGGAGACCCAATATGCTTCAGTCTACAAGTATATTGAGGGGCGCTTGCAAGGGAAAACAGGGCAGCGGGGGGCCCGGAGTTGTCCAGTTACGGTCCCCCCTGCTTGTCTTGCTTGTGGAGAAGCCAGCGGGAGCCTCCGTGACTCGCGACTTGCAGAGTAATCTGGTTGGCTTATGCTTGGTTGCTTGGCTCCGGTCGACCCCGGAATCGTCGCATTGTCTGCTTCTCCGCCAAAGAGGCGACTCGGAACACGGGGTCCAAGATGGAAAGTGGCAGTGGCATCCGAACTCGTCCAAGCTTGCTCGCTCGTTGGAAATCCCGAGCAAAAGTGCCGTAGTGTAGATCGAGAGGGCAGATGCAACCGTGCTCCTCCTCGTCACATCTTGGCACGCCCAACGATTTGACAAATGTCTGCCCCATCATAGTCCACTCCGAAGACAACCCAGAGGCCCCATCCAGCCTCGCCATTCCTGTCCTGACCTCCTTCTACTCTACGCGTAGGGTTACTTGGGGTAAGCCTCATATACCGGCGTCTTGGCCGCGGCCGCCTGAACCCTCTTTCGTGCTCGTCACATGCTCTATGTGGGCACGATTCCTTCGTACTTTCCTTCTGGAGATATGATGTATTCAAACAGGTGCCTAGTTCCCACATAAGTACGCGCCCCAACCAGCTTCAAGAAAGACACAAGAAAAGAAGAACAAAAGGGAAAAAAGGAAAAGAAGCCGCTCCACGCTCTTCACGCAAGCTTTCCAAGCACGTACGGGTGTCCCGCGCTCAGGCCGCCGTCGACGGCCCAGGCCTGGCCGTTGACGTAGCTGCTCTCGTCGCTGCCGAGGAAGAGGGCGACGCGGGCGATCTCGTCGGCGTGGCCGCCTCGCTTCAGCGGGTTGACCTGGCCGATCTTGCTCTGGGTGCCGCGGGCGCGGGCCGTGTCGTACATGAGCGACGTCATGCCCGTCTCGATGAGGCCCGGGCAGATGGCGTTGACGCGCACGTTGGAGCCGGCGGCCTGGTACGCGCACGTCTGCGCGATGGAGATGACGGCGGCCTTGGCGGCCGAGTAGGGGGTCGTGCCGGCGTTGGACCGGAGGCCGGCCACGGAGGCGGTAAGGATGATGCTGCCGCCGGGCGTCTTTTTTTCCGTCGACGTCTTGCCCATGGCGGGGGTCGAGTGCTTGGCGGCAAGGAAGACGCTGGGGACGAGATTAGTATGCATGCAAACAAAGCGCGGGCGCATGAGATGTTGCTGTAAATAAATAAAAAAAGTACTCACCTCAAGACGTTGGTTCGCATGTTTTGCATAAAATCCTCCTCGTCAATGTCGGTAAAGACGTTGTGCGGGCCGGTGATGCCGGCGTTGGCGAAAAAGACATCGAGCCTGCCGTAAGTGGTGACGGCGTGAGAAACGACTTCCTTGACGGCGCTCTCCTCGGCGGCGTCGAATTGGCGGGTGTGCACCTCGACATTGGGGTACAGTTTGTTGAGCTCCCTCTTGTGCGACTCGAGGTTGTCGTCGACGTAGTCGCAAATGTAGATTGCCCGGGCGCCGTTCTCGGCAAACTGGTGGGCTGAAGCGCGACCAATGCCCATGAGGGAGTTTGCGCCTTGGGTTCAAGTGTCAGACGACGTTTGAACACGACCACACACCCTTCGCGTGTATTGTATCATGCCGTCGTGCCTTCGGGAAGTGGACTGACCTGTGATGATGATGACCTTGCCCGGGACCCGGGGTTCCGCAGAGGGGCCGGCGATCTTCAGGGGAAGAGGGGCATCCAGCTGCTTGCCCAGAGCCTGGAGTCTTTGCTGTGCTTTGTCCGACATGATGGTGAAGCCGGGGAGGATAAATAGATTGTGTGTGAGCAACAAGCGGGTGAGATCAAATGAGCAAGAAGCTACTTTGCTTAATTTGTCAAGGTGCGCGTCAATTTAGGAAGTATCTGCAAGAAAAAGTGCAAACACTATGCAGGAAAGAGGCGTAGTTGGTCGTTGAAGATATCAGAAAAGGGAGACGAGGCGGCAAGCTGTTGGACGTGAGGTGTGTGTGAGAGAGAGAGAGAGAGAGGTGGTTGGAGCACGAGAATTGGGCCGAGGCTCACCGGGATTAGAGGCAAATCCCCCGCCAGACGACGGCACGCTATTGGTGGGGCTTCCCCAGATGCCAGCGGGGGGGAGACCCGCCGGAAATGATTCCCCGGTCCGCTCGGGGGTTCTTGGCCCCTGTGCCAGCTGTCCCGCCCGCTGTGGACTCTCTCTACGAGATCCCCTGCAACCGGCCCGCCGCGTTCTTTCTTCCTTCTAAAATACATATTTACAGTCTTTCGCGTCCAACCTCCAACCATCAACGTCTCGAGCCGACGACGAGGCCATTCCGTGAAACCGCATACAGATTTATTCTTCTGTTCCCCCTTTTCCTGCCTGGGGCGTCGGCTACGAAAGTCTACAGTGGTGGCCAAGGTGCTATCGCCCGCGGTGAAGAACGAGACAACCACGCGTTTTCCATGGAATGACCGGACGGGTCCCAGCAAGCAAACAATATGACCGGATTTCCTGCAGCATGCCGAGAGGAGGCGGACTATCCTTCTGACCGCTATTGTTTCCAGTTCCCACGTTGACACTTTCCTGTGCCAGAGGCGCACATTTACGTGTCCGGAACTGCTGTTTAAAGAGAGTTTTGCGCTCCTTGTCAGCGTCAGGTATATACTCATCTCCTCATCCGGCCAAACCCCCTTGAATCAAGACACAGCACGGACGGAATTACCTATCGGCAGCATGTACAGGCAGCCTTATGAGCTGTTGTGGAAGAGCCATCTGTCCCTGCAGACTACGTCTGTTGTTGAACGTCTATTTTCCCTTTCACTTTGCGCTGGAGGCAGGAAAGGGACCGTGTCCGCTGCGTTTCCCAATACCAAGGCGGTGCCGATTGTTACACACCCGAGCCAGGCCCGATGCCTTGATAGTTCTTATTATCCCCTGCAGCCTTCGGCCGTCGATTTCCACCAAATGCCACGCCGAACCAATGGGAATCCGTTGCGGAAACTCGTCCGTGGTAGGCCCTGGCTTTCCAATCCAGATATCACGGCAAGTTTGTGCGCGGGTTACACAGCCCTGAACTGGCCAAGATATAGCATCCCGCCGGCAATCTACCAGTCTTCTTCTTCTTCTTTCAACGTTTGGTTTCTGTCCCGTCACGTTCTCCACTTCAGTCGGCATTTGAACATTGCTGCGCTGCACACTTTACGCCGGTAATTTCTGGCCAAGGATATGGCCGACCCTTGTATGACGGCTGAGGGCATGATTTCGCAGTACCAACCCGAGCACCTATTGGTTCTGAGCCAATGCCCAGGCTTCTAGAAGGCGTACGGTGTATTCCATCAATGATGAACTAACCCTTTTGAAGTGATTACCGGTAGTCGAAACATGGTACCTCTGAACACCTATACCGAGGGGATCTAGGCATCCCTTCTCCTGCATCTACTGCTTCGAGATGGGTGCCTGTTGCATCATCTCTATACCGCGGGAGTATAGCTTGTACAGCCATCCACTGCTGCCACGCACATTTCCCCCTTGTTTCTAGGTACCCGGGAGGTCCAGTGGCATCAGCAGCCGATCCAGAAGCATGCAAAGGAGCATGTGCCCAAGTTGGCTGACAGTACCACGGCGCTAACTCCCTCCTGGAAGGCATCTCGTAGGAGTCTCACAGTGAGCTGTGTGAGCTCGCCTACTGTCGAAATCCATTGGGTCGCAGCCCCGTGACACCTTGGTACGTGTTCTTCAGTCCCTACCAGGAGATTCCGGGCACGTCGTGTCACCTTCGCAGCGTTCCCTCGGCCGAAATATGCGGCAAGGCCTGGTCCGTATAGGCTTGGTAAGCTTTCCCAACGGATCTTCTCAGCAAAGACCATACTCAAAAAGGTCCAGCCTGAAGTTCTTTCGAGCTTTCTCCCCCCGAGCGGATGGGCCGGGTTCCGGGACCCGTCCCTGCTACCGCAGGGTTTCCTACTAGGTTCGTGCGAAGTAAGGCCGTTCGTGACACGAGAGCGCCGCGAGCACAGGTCCAATCACGGAGTTTATGAGGCCATACCAGGAATGTCCCCCTCTGGACTAGGTGAGCTAAAACCCGCTGAGGGACACTTTGCAATCGAGGAATCCAGGATACGAGCCTGGTGGACGCCGAGCAAGAACAAATGCAGATCAAGAGCTCAGCTCCCCCCTTTTTTTCCTCACAGAGATGATCGATGCAACCCCGTCACGCGAAAAGACTCGGAACCTAAGGAGGTAAGCACTCTTGGCCGCTTCCTGCAAGCCAACGGCCGTCTAAATGTCCTCTTCTTGCGGCGGATCCATGGCCCTGCCTACGTCAACCTCGGTGCCCGAACCCCCTCATACTCATTGTGGCCAATCGGGTGCGTGCAGTTGACCTCCCATCTCTCTGCGTGCTGTGCAACCGGGTCTCCGTACGAGGTCGTTTTCGACCGGCAGCGGGCAGGCACATCGCGATGCATCCAATAGGTTCGTGTTCGAACGGATCCTCCATTCCCCCTTTGTCGGCCTCTCGCCGTCACCGAGGCGGCTTCCGTGCGAGACACCGGTGTATGGAGGTGGTAATGATATATAGCAACAGCGTGGGATTCCGCCCGACTTTTCAGCGCCTCGTTAGACCTTGCTTTGTAGTTGGCCAAACTAACAGCCACTTGGCTGTTTCCACGCTTACCTTGTTGCCTTTTCGACAACAAGATCTTACTCCAGCTCAGCTATATTCACTAGTTTGGTCTCCTGTCTCTCCATTCCCGGACGCCATATCCATTTTGACTTGGACGATCTCATAGTCGCAGTTACACTCACCCGACGACTGATAGCTCCCGGTAAAGCAGGGCGGCCCTGTCGAACGAGGGCGATATGAACTTGGTGTCGGACACCTGCTCCCCGGAACCGGATGACGAGGGGAAGGCGTGGGCCAAGGTCGCGAGCAATGTTCCAGATCCTCCCAAGTGTATCGAGGCGTGCCGAGCCCGGTTCCTTGAGGGTGTAGTGCCCGGCTTCGACAAGACAAAGTACTCGGACGTGTGCAAAGTGCTGTCAAATGGAGAACGGGCGGCGAACAGGCTATGGGAGGTATATTGCTGCGACTCGACGTCATGCGGGGTCCAGCTGAATGGAAACCTCGGCCAGGATCGTGAGTAGACAAAGGATGTCATCTCTCGATGAGCTTGTTTTAATGGAACCATCAGCCAGTGTCAACTTCATCATCAACACCTGTCAAAAGTGAGTCGCCCCTTGAACTTCTCTGTACGCATGACGACTGACGCCATGGACAGCATTGGATCCGGCATCATCAAAGACCCAGGTCCGCCGCCAGCCGGATATGCCTGCCCCTTATCATCCGTCGACAAGCCCAGCGATCCATGCCCAAGGCCGTTCATGATGACGGATGCAAGAGGACCTGTCTCGACCAGCACCAACTCTCTGGCGACGCCCCCTCCATACTTCACAACACTTACGGCGTCTACATCAATCGCTTCTATGTCCCCAACACAGACCACAACATCGGTAATGCAGACTATAGGCGTCGCCGTCTCGAATCCAACTCCATATGAAGGAAGTCGGCACGCCAGGCTGCCGACGGGCGCCAAAGTCGCCATCGGGGCTGCCTCTAGCGTAGCTTTCCTCGCGGTTCTGGCCTTCACGATATGCCTCCTACGCCGCCGGACACGCAGCCGACACGCAAAGATCGAAATCACGCACCCAAGCGTGCAGCAAACCAGCCCGACAACCCCCCTGACGTCGCCATTGGGCTCGACGCGTGGAGCCATACACACTCCACTAACACCGCCGCCACGTCTCCAAGAACGCAGACTACTTCCCGTATCTTCCAATCCCAGGAGGCCAAGCATCACCATCACCACTGTCAAGACACCGCTGGTCGCCGCCGTAGCGCAGGGGAGCCCTTCATCACCATCCCCCGTCCCTTCCCCGACGGTCAGCAAGCTCCCGCCCGGGTTTGACCGCTCAACCAAGCCTTACTACGGAATCCCTCCACCCCATGACGTCGCAGGTGGCTCATCGGCCGGAGGAAAGACGGCAAGCATGAGCAGCGCCATGAGCGGACGCACCGCCACCACGGTATCCAACATCTCGAGCTCGTTCCCGGAACTCGCCCCATCGTCGCCAACGCGGCCTGTCCGTCCCTCCGACAAGCCGCTGCACATACCCGATCTCGTGTGCCCCGGCCCGCCACCGAACCGGTCGCTACCTTCCCCACCGGCTCGGAGCCCCTCCAGACCCGTGGCTCTGTTCCGGAACCAGCAGCACACAGACAGTCGCGGCAGCGACGGGTGGGCACCGCCGCGGAGGGCTGCTCGAGGGGCCGTTCCGTGGAAAGAATCGAAAGACGCGCGTGAGTCAACGGTGCCTTGCGCCCGACAGTCTTCAGAGAGAGACAGCTGGGGCAGCTGAGGAGTCGGGGGCGGCGGAACGGGAACCGGGACGAGTTCGGCACAAAAGGGGGGTAGGATGGCGGACAGCCCTGTCCTGGAAGAGGCGGATCTAGAGAGGATAGGCGGCAGGTATTGACGTAGGATCTGTAAACCTGAGGGATAATAGTTGCAGCCGTTTTTTGTCGTCTTCTGTCGTTTGAAGAGTCGCCCGATTAGTAGGCCGACTTGGTTCATGCGTGTGGTATCCTCGCTCGGGTTTGCTGGTAACTCGTCTAGTGACGCTTCTTTTGTTAGCGGTTTAGATAAAATATCATATACCTTGTAATTGTTGATCTCTGTGTCTTTTCTGGAAACCTCAATCACGAGAGTTACAGAAGCAAAACCAAAATGACATATGGATGAAAGCCGAGAGCGGTGAATATAAGAGGTTGTAGGCTCCGGGCCGGCCTCTTTGTAGGGAGATATAAACTTAGTCTACTTCCATCATCCCAGACTTATGACTGCCATCGCCTCTGGCACGTAAATACCCTTGCCTATTACTCTCCATCTGAAATTCTCTGAGGATCCCGTCAGCCTGAAGGGTTATCTCGGCCCAGGCATGACCTGCGACTACCTAGGTCTTTGCAGGTTCACCTATGCCCACGGATTCTGCCCTGCTCAGTACTGCTACGCAGACGAGAGTTTGGTAGGGAAGTATGTTATCCCCGTCGAACCTCCTGAATCAGAGGATTTTGACGAGGACGGTTCTAGCAACGACGAGCTTATCCGTGTCGGCTCATTGATCTGCGATGAAGAGCACCCCCAGGTGACTTGCCAAACCGCCTTGCACGCTTATCCTACCTTTCTAAACGAAACTCCCGACTATCACCGTTGACTACCCGGTCGTCACCGTCGACGGAAAGATAAAGGCGTTTCCGCCAGTGATAGTCAGCAAGTACGAATCCCAACTGTTGCTGTCGAATCTTAGTCCACAATCACGCTGATCATCAGCTGCGCCAAAGCTTAGAAGCCGGTCACCTACACTGAGAATGGTACGCCGAGGACTGCCAGGCCGACAGACCTGGTCCCTCCTCCACCGGGTCCGAAGCCACCGCCTCCGCCGCCTTTCCTGTATCCGGTTCCTGTCGCCGTCATCGTCGGGCTGCTGTGTCCTGTGGTTGACTGCTGTGCCTTTGATGCTCTGGGATGCTCTCCTCCCGTCACCGATGCCGGCTACGACGGAATTACCGTCTGGGCCATCAATGCCGACGGTAGCGGCAGCGGAGGAAACGACCCGCCTCTCAACTCGACTGGCGCGCCCAAGAACGAGAAGCACTACCACAACCAAGGCATAATGGTCGTTCGTGACACTTTGGACGATGCTTCGGAGACGTTCTGCCAGTGGCTGGAGGGTAGTCACGAGAAGAATAGCTTGGGGCCCGGCTCGTCCATCGAGATGCCCATCGAGTTTCCTGCGGTCGTTACTCACTCATCCCCGTTGCCAGTTGCGGTTACACGGGGACGAGTCATAAGAATGGAGGATACGTTCAGAATAATTGTGTCAAGTTCCGTGTTGACACTAATGGGAACGATTAAGAGGACTTATAGGTACAGTTTGTAGCTCAAGTCAATGTTACCCTGAGACAGCATGAGAAAGAAGGTTTGATAATAGAGGAACTCTTGTAAGAACTGCAAAGCACGACTAGAATCTACTTGACTTAGCAGATAGGGGCGGAAGAACATTCCTTTGTTCTGTCCAGACATAGGGCAACACTCTCGCGTGATGGGTGACGACGGCATATCCTCTTTTTGCGCCGTCAGTGGCCTGTACCAAGTACAGATAACTTATCCCTTGGGACTTGGATTAATTGTAATGTAGAACACAATAAACTTCAAATAATATCACGGTACAGGTTTGACTAGAGCTGACGGTGGTATCAAACATGGCGGTTCCGGAGTAGTTGAGCAACTATATTCATTGATAGGTGGCCTCCAACTCCAGTCATACTCTATTCACACCAAGATACCCTTGCAGAAACATCGACATGATCCAACAAGAGAGACGACGAGCAAGCATCGATCACCAGAAAGTGGTTCAATATTATGACCCATTTCTGAGGCAGAAGGCGTGATCAGGGTATCGAGTTTGCGATATCACCATTGAACCCGTTCACTCTATGGGAATCAATCTTGAAAGCTTTCCATCTATGATTTCCACTCTAATTGGTTCATCCACGCCCTTGGAATACTGCCTGCTTCATCACATTATAATCAAACGCTATTCCGACTGACTTGTCAGAGTCAACATTCACTTGCCGGGCGCTCTGCTCAACCCCTCACTGAGACCAGCTCGCAACGCTGTTGTCATCCGTCGCCACTCTAGATCCCATAACGTAAGGGTGAATCACATGACATCAACAGGCTGCCGGCCTCTGCAGTCAGACAACTCGGGACAAGCCCGTTCGAAACTGTGGCTTGCCTCATAAGCGTGCAGCCCTGAATCATCGGTGTATTCTTCCAGGTTTGGGCACACCATCAGCATTCCCCGAACATGCATTCCGCTCCTTCATGTTGCTTATCTCAACCAACGTAACCAGCGAGACGGTTCAGTCTCATCCTGAGGGTGGCGGAAGGCTGGTCGCAGAACCTCGTCAAGGATACAGTACAAGTCAGCTTGCGACGATGTAGCTGTACATATCGCTACCTCTCCTCGGCAAACGATGAAAGACTAGGATAGACGAAAGATAAGCCTGCAAGCCTCATTGTGCCGTATCCTCGGTTCCCCAACATCGTATTCTCGTTTTCGGGGAACGACAAGTGACATGTGATAAGGTGAGGAGAGACAGCATTGAGACAAATCAAAAAACATCCATCGGAATTTTGAAGGGATCCGGCCCCGCGGCCGAAAAAGAAACTGCGGACCAGCAAAGCGTCCACGCGGGTCCCTCCAACGTTGCATTCGTGGCGCATTGCTGACAATCGACGATACAGGCGTGGTGCATATTTGCTTTTCCCTCCGAAGCGAGCCCAGACAAGCGAACGACAGCCTAAGCCTAGGCTGACCTGTCAGATTCTCGTGATCCCCCTTGGAGGGGCCCCGGCCGTTTGGAACCGGTTTGCCGGTTTTGATCAGTGTGAGGGGCCACCCTGCCGCGGACCTGTCCGGCACTTCTCCCCGCGGTGATCCGACGCGGTGGCGGGTGACATCGTCTGGATGACTGCGTGAGCCGGAGTGTTGTCCGTCGCCGCGACCGCAACCCTCCTCCCCCCCCCCCCTGCGCTCAGAAAACCCCGAAAGCTCGTCTTCCAATGGCTTGATTACGTCCCAGCAGCCAAGAAGGTGCGGTTGCCCAACTAGCTTTGGGGACAGGGGCGGAGTTCCTGATAGAAAGATACGCCGCACAGAATTCACCCTTCAATCAGTTGGAGATGCTTCTGTCCCCCTACGTCGGCAAATCGCATCTCGAGACCGCGTCTCAAGCCTGTCAGACTGGGAGGTTGTGCTTATGCGCCACGAGACTAGCTCGATCTTGGATCCAACACCTCGCATCTCACCCATATTAAAGGGGTGCATGGAGGGGGTAGAGGCGTGCATCGGTCTCCAACGGGCACTTCACTCGAGTCCACGCCGGCGGCCGACCCGTCGACATATTGTCGCGATGTGGTACTTTTTTCTTGACCTCCTCTTCCCCATGATAATCAGGACAGGGATTCCTAGAAGCCCTTGACAATCAGAAGTCAAGGATCTTGGTAAGATATCACATTCTGCAAACCCCCCCCCCCCCCCCCCCCACCCTGTCCACCAACACGAAAGAGCACATGACCTACGGGGTACGTGAACTAGCATCTGCCGTGAGTATTCTTGCTTATCGCGGGGACTGTTCTGTTATGGCTGCGCCTGCAGCTTCCGGTGAGTCTACTGCGTATGGCTTCTCACCTCGCTAAGCGACTGCAGCTTCAAGAGGCCTGCACTTGCAGTCCAATATACTCCCACGACGTTGATTCGACGATGGCGACACGGGCAGGTGACCACCCCTCCCATTACGAGATGGCTGCTTCAGCTGCGAGATCCTGCAGGAGGATCTGCCATATCCCTCACATATATCATGCATCATAGAGGTGCCACCAACGTGCCCTTCTTTTATATTGCTTCTTCGTCCTGCAAGGAGTACAACCCTGGCTCGACTGGTCTCAGCATGGCTATCCAGCGTCACCTGTAGTGACAGGTTGCCCCGAAAAAGCATTGCTATTCTTTGGATGCGTTGAGAAGCAAGCAGCTGCAGCAAGCAGAGAAGCAATTGTTCAACACGTCATTACAGGCGCCATTGACTTGTCTGTCCTTGCCAATGGAAGAGGCCAGCACGTGCACATCTTGATCGTCCATGGCCGGTTGCCGATGACGTTCCATGCAGGGCTGATGGCGTGCTGAACTACGCCGACATGTTGGGCTATTGACTCCTCTTCGTGTACCGGTGGCTGGGCTACATTGGGCGTGGTCGTAGCTAAGCCGCACATCGTAGAGTTCCCCGTGGCTTCGCATCCATCACCCTTCATATCGGCACTGAAGGAGCCGACAAGGCAAGGACTCACCATTATGCTATCTAATGTGGAGAAGACTGCCACTTGAGCTGTTGAAGCTACTGATGCCGAATCGCAATTAACCTGGCGCAACCGCCCGCCTCATGCCGGACCGTATCCCTGATGGCGATCGGCATGCTCGGGCTCCGCATCACGGCCTGATGTCGGTCTTGGCCGGCCGAACGACCGGTACCCCTTACCACCCCACCGTAGGACCACAGAAATCAGTTGGGAACCATGTCCAACCGCCGGGAATCCGTGCTCTGCAAAAGGCTGGGATCTCACAGTAAGGCCATGTGTTGGTCCAGTCTTCGGCGGCCTCGGGCGATCGGAAACCCCAAGGTGCATATGCCTCCCTCCCCGCTTCTCCGACTTGAGATGAAGCTGTCTCACGGTATTCCACCTCACACCCGAGTTGTTGCATTTGGCGGTACTAGGCTCACCCGAGGATTTCGTCGGCTTTAAACTCGATGACATGGCCGTCAAACAAGTTTGGCTATGCACCCAGAAAGCTTCCGATGCGGGCACATGGCTCGACCAATCCGCCTCCCGGGATTTCCGGCCCATGCAAGTTCGCCAAGCCGTCGCAACTTATCTGGTCTGGGTCGCTGTTCGCTTGCTCGTCCACGTTAGTCCAAGTCGGGGAGGAGGAAAGATATGCTTCCCGAGGTGTCTGAAGGGGGGGGAAGGGGGAAAGCAACGCCACCACGAACTGTTTCTGTTTCTTTGGAGGTGTTGGACCTGAGACAGGCCCAGCCGAAACGGCTGGTTAGCCTCTCTGGGCAAACGCACCCACACACCGGTCGTGGACCTCTGCCGTCATTTTACATACGTCTCTCCTCCTGATCCAGGTTGCAAAGGCCTCGACTCTCCCCCGCCCACCCACACCGGGAACGGTGCATTGCGAGGCCTGTTGACGATCAACAGTGACCGGGGGGGGGAGTGGCGACTGGGAATGAGGAAAAGCGAACAAGCTCTCTCTGCCAGTGAGCTCTGCAGGCAAGCTATTCAGAGTTCAGAGTCGACATCGCCTGCTATGGGCACCCCAGTATGCTACTACTACCAAGAGTGCTGCAAGCCACTGCGGTCAAATTAGAGCCCATGAGGCGGCCTCTCGTCCGTGATAAACCCGTGTGCTGAACTGACTCGGCCGCCATCTAATCCCTGACCCGAAACCCCCCGTTGTAGGCAAACCAAAGCTGCCGGGAGGCGAATGTGGTGCAAGGAAGCATGGCTACGACATGATGCGGCTGACGACCATTTACTTGGTCATGCTTGGCGGTGATATCGGGCGCGGATGATGCCTCTCTTCTACGAGGCCGTCGGGTTGGCAACTCTGCCAGGTAATAGGACCGCCCTGAGCCCCGTCCTATGTAGAAGCCAAGCCGCGTCCTTACGCCACGGTACGAGTAATTGGTCGGCGCAGGTACAGACGCTTCGCGAGACAGATGTACGGGTACAGGCCAGGCCTGGCCGCCTTTGTGCCTCGCCAGGGCTGTGATAGCCTCTGTTAGTCGGTCTGTCGGTCTGTCGGTCTGTCGGTCTGTCGGTCTGTCTGTATGCCTGGCCAGGCTAGGCCAAGTCAGGCGAAGCCAGGCGAGAGGACCGGATATACGGATATGGACGCTGCAGAGACCCGCCCAACCCTTGGTTGTCCGTCTATTTTCTTGACGGAACGCATCAATCACAAGGTTCCCCCGTTCAACGAGTTGACGTCTCAAGACCGGACCTCCCGGCAACAAAGCTGCCCCTCCCTATGTAAAAGAAGGGGCTTTCTACAGCGACAGCGACAGATGCCGCTAATGGATCTACCTTAAGCACGTTGATCATCCCCTCCCCCCCCCTCTGTCCAGCCGGGATTCGTCGACGTACGTACTGCAGGGGGCGGGCATTACAAGACCTGCAACGTCCTGTAGTATGCCAAACTACGGCTCTATCAAAAGGCAACATCGGACGGCTGGGATGATTCGCTCTGTGGCTGACACGTCAAGCCAGCCTCCCGAGCAGGCCGGAACCAATAGAGTCCCGCATTTGGCGACGTCCTCTTAAACTAGTTAGGCCCAACCAGATACCGGACCGAGGTACGAATCACAGCTGCAGGATACTGGATGTACATAGTATACTTAGTAGAGGAAAGGGGGGGGGGGATATGGTTGCGTTTTCGGGAACTCAAAGACGGCTAGGCCTCAGCCCGGTCGGAGACGGCTGGGAAACCCCAGCCGAAAGCCAAGATGGGGGATCCCTTGAGTCAGCTGTGCCTTGGTGTTGTGCCACCGGACCGACAACAGGGAGATTGCTTATTTGCTAGAGGCTTCCGAGGGCTGTCTCGGACCACCCTGCGACTCGTGTGTTGGACAGCGGGAGACGACGATGACTCTGATCGACGACCACCTTGGAGGAGCCGAGGTGAAGCGGAAGCGAGGTTTCCAACAACGTCAACCCGTTGCCGTTTGTGGTCTCGTGCCTGAGCCTGCCTGCGGATCCTCAGCGTCGGGCTCTTCATGGGCTGGCTGTATGATGTATCCTGTGGACTCGGGGGGTCTCGGGAAGGGGTGATACGGCGGTCAATACAGAGTTCGACCTCACATATCAGTCGTCGCTTGGATGCAGAGCCGTACCGTTGTGGCACACTCCCCGACGCGACACACATGACGGCCAACCGAAGCAGCACATCACACACCATTCCCGGTTGGCTATCTGCAGACTCTAGGCCCTTGGCACCGGGAGACCTTCCGGACACGTGGGATGCTTGTGGGGGTGGTGCCCTACTTCACCTCCAACGCAACGTTATACGCAGTAAATGGAGGGCGAGGAGGCCAGGGCAAGCCTATCATCCCCCCTCTCCCTTGCTGATCGATCTAGCGTGTTGTTGTACATACAGGTACTAAACTATGTACGGATACATAGTACAATGCAGTGAGTTGTAAACGATGTATCCGTCCCCCGTCGTTCACCCCGTCCCTGCAGGTCTAGGCAGCGTCAGTTGGACAGAAGGTGTGGTCACTCTCACGAAACTCTGAGACAGTGATGGATGGTCCGCCCTACGTATCCACCGCGGAATCATGGCAAGGTTCTTCAGAAGTACAAAGTACAGGTAGGTTGGTGAACCGCAGCCTCCCCCCCCCGTCTCGCCACCCCGAGAGGACGGGCGCAACTGTATGCAACAGTACTTGTAATACGGCCGTGGGAGGAGGGGCCGCTGTTCAGCAACCCGAATGGTGAAATATCTTGAAAATGAGGTCCCAAAATGGAGACGTGCAGCTGACAGCGATATCATCACCAGAGGCTCCGTCAGCCTTGAATGGGTGTGCCGTCCCCTCCCCCTCCCCTTCACCAATGACAATCACCGGACTTACGCCCGTCCTTGGCGGTCAGCTCGATGGTGTGTATCGGCCCCCCTCCGCCCCCGCTCCGACGGAAGGGCTCCTTGTCTTCAGCAACTGTCGAACCGACAAGGGGGCGGCGGGGGGTAGGGAGGGGTACCGTAGTCAGCGGAATACGCACCCGGTCACCTACTATGTAGTAGCAGATGCACGTCGCTCGAAACAGATGGTACTATGTAAAAACGACCCAGTTCGACAACGTCGCCCCCCCTGATGATGCAAATTTCACAATGGGTTTTAAGCCCGCAGGGATTCTCGTTAATGCTGCTCGAAGACCGTCGAATGACTCGCGATGACCAACAACCCGGGAGTGCGCCGCAGCAAGAGGCCAAGAGGGTTTAGTCTTTGGTCAGTAAGCCGCCATCGTCAACTCTCGTTACAAAGCACAGCACCGGGGGGGTGTTGAGATAAAGATCATGTTGCTTTCGTTTCGACTAGACTCTATTTTCGAGGGAAGGGGGGGCCAACTGAACCATAACGGCAGCTAAAAACTAAACATAGTTGAGCGAGCGAACCATTGCGCGTGTTATGCAAAACTGACAGCTGCTTCAACCCGGGTTCTGGCTAAGAAAGATATTCTTGCACCGGTTTCAGGCCCCGCTGAAGAACTTTAAAATAAAAAAAGTGTTACTGCGGTATACGAAGAAAAAGAAAAGAAAGGGGAAAAAACGCTTGTGAAGGATTGTCATCGTGATTCACCCCCCCTCCTCACCAGCCACACCACATCCGGACTGTCGGTCGTGTCCCCGGTATGTCAGCCCCAGAAGAGGCGCACTTTCAGGGGCGAGGAAAGGGGAGGGAGGGGGGCCCAAAAATGAGAGTGTGTAAGTTTTTACCATTTGCATGAACATCCAATATCTCAGCTGCGAAGGATTCGGACAACTTTTTATTCACACACTCTCTCTTTCTCTTTTCTTTCAGGCTAGTCTTGAGAGCTACATGGGTTGAGCTTGCGGCATAAACGCCAAGTGCGACGACCTCTATTCGGAGCTTAATCTGGCCGGTCATCAGGAGTTAGAGCGAGAGCGAGAGAAAGAGAGAGAGGCATGGGTGAGATCTGCAACAGGGGGCGAGTTATCGTCGAGCTTACCAGTACGTATTCCAACGGACACGAGTCTTGGTCGTCGAGGCCGTAGAGGCCCTCGTCAACGGAGCATCTGACAGCCCTAGGAGAAACGGCCTGCCGGCCTGTGACCAATATGAAAAGGGTGCTCGAGCTGAGACATGCAGTTCTCCACGAGCAAAGGGCAGGCGTCCAACCCACACTCCCTGCGACGCACAGCCGTCCGGCGAACAGATGCATGCCGCCGCCGCTCGCTGTTGCAATCGCGTAGCCAAGCAGGTGCTCCATCCATCTACTACGCCCACATTCCGCCTGTCGAGATACTCGCCATCCTGCTCTCCACGGCCTCGTCGTCGTTGTCGTCGTCGATGGGACGAATCTTAGGAACGATGTCAGTGAGTGCCTACGAGCCCACTCAGCATCGTCTCCGAGCCATCCGGTTTCGCGGGCGAGCTAAAAAAGAGAAGAAAGAAAAACAAAAGAGGGGGATGACAAGACGAACATGAGGCCGGGCATTGTCTAGCCCTGAACCGTTGTGTGCCTCCCTCGCCCCTCCCCCCTCCCCCCATCTCCCCATCTCCCCGCAGAGCTTTGCGCGTTCCTGGCAGCCGTCCGGTGCTAACCTGCGCCTCTCCCACCACATCGAGCTCACACGGGCGTCTGGACCATCCATGCCATGCCATGCCATGGGGAGGGGGATAAGGATGAGGGGGGGGAGGGGCAGCATCGCGTGTCCGGTTATCACGATGTTCCCACCGCGGCCCCGGGCCGGCCATGTCGGGCACAGTTTCCCACCTGAAGCCTGCCGCAGCTGTCGTCCTCGTACATGTACCTGGCCGGCCGACGGACGGTGAAGCCTGTACGGGGCCCTGTCTCCAGCTGATCAACCGTCAGGATTAGCAGAGCCACAAGGGAAAAGCTTGCGATGATTGTGGAGAGGGAGGCGACTGTACCGATAGCGTAGCCCTGCGCCGCGGCCCGGGTTCTCAGTCATCAAGCCGTGTGCTCGGCCTCCAGCGGACGACGGCGACGGACCGGGGAGGGGAAGGGGGAGAGGGGGAGAGGGGGAGAAAGTAAACCAACGACATGCTCTTTTGCCAGTATCAAACTCGTCCCATTCCCCGGAGATCGGCAGGTTGCTTTCTCGCTGGGTCTTGAAGACAGTCCAGGGTGTGCGTGCAACTCACCAACGAACGAGGCCGAGCGGTCTGCAGACTTAGACCACTGGACGAATTCGTGCAGCGGCATTAGCTCGACCGAGCTAACGCGGGCTGAAGCAGCAACATCCCTCCCTCTCACGTTGATCGACCGCGCGGGCGTCGAGGCGACGGACTGCCCATCCGGCGGCGGGGAGGGGCGACAGCATCCAACGATGGCGTACAACAACGACATTCCCAAATCCGGATCCCTCACTCCCCTCTCCCCAGTCATTCCCAAAAGGACGACCGAAACCCGCCCTAACCGGCACTAGCAGAAATAAGCAAAGAAAGTTGAAAGGTTAAAAACGTAGTGATTAGAAGAGGGGTGGGAAAAGCAAAGCCATTACGTACCGGCCACCAACCTGACGCTAGCCTCCTAGACTGGGAAGATCGCACACTCACGCTTGTAAGGTTAGGAGGGACTGAACCTGACGGCACAGACAAATGACATGTTTTCTGTCCGTGGTGAAACCGGGCTGCCCTCGTGATGATCGGTCTGTCGTCCTGTTTTACCCCCTTGTTGTTGTTGTTGTTTATGTTTCCCTTCCACTCCTCGAGCCATCGTCAACCGGAAAGCAAGGGGAGGGGGTTTTTCTGTATGGGCATCATCCATGAAAGGCCCAGCGAGGTTCTTCCTTTCCCGGCCCCCCCTTCCCT
>JASUDE010000317.1:5002-25083 GCA_034509685.1 Colletotrichum cereale | reverse complement strand
GGGCCGCGCCCGGCGGGCCCGCCGGCGCGGCGGGGGCGCCGGCGCGCGGCGCCCCGGGCCGGCCGCCGGGGGGATCGAGAGATCCGGAGTGAGCGAAAAAAGAGGCCACCCTTCTCCCCTTTTGCGGCTGTAATGCCTTTCGTAGAAATCCAAGAGAAGATGGTGGTGGGTTTTCCCTTGAATGGCCCGCTTTAGTCTTCTCATAGTCAGCATCCCTCTCTCTCTCCTCCTGCGCGCTTTGACGGCCTGGTGGTCGCTCTTCTCCGCATAGCCATCGTCCTCCGTTTGACGAGAGACGAGTTCCCGCAGCTCATCCCTGACATGCGTCAACTGGCAAATCCTTCGTCCAGCAGTTTTGACGTCCAGACAGAGAGAGAGAGAGAGCGGCTTTGGAGTTGTCGTCGTCGGCACCATGCCGGTTCTTCCAAAAGAATTGGGGCTCATTCGTTGCAGGTGGAAATTGTCGTCGGTCCTAGAACGGGGAACCAATTCCATGGTACCTCCATAGTTGGGTGATGGGCAGGCCGGCAGTTGTTCTCTTTCTAGGCGTGGCGTCATCTGATATCCCAAAACTGGCGGCGAGGCTATAGTAAAGCCTCTCTTTCCGATTATCGGTGTGCCAATTATTGGACTGCCATGTCATGATCATGCCTGGGATTTCGGTCTGGTCTTTGGCTGCGAACGCCTGCAGACGACAACCAAGAAAGCATGGTGTTTGTCTCTCTCCCCCCGCCCCAGAGCGCAGGAATGGGACGAGACCTCGACTTGACCCCCAAACGAGGTACGCTGTCCTGCGACTCCCAGGACCACAGTTGGAGCGCAACCGTCTTTTCTCCGGTAGGCCTGGAGGGTATTTCGGCCTCGGCATGAACTCCAATCAGCCAGCAAAAGGCCAAAGGGGACGTATCTGCAGGTCGCGAAGAATGGCAGAGTGGGGGAACTCCAGGGCGTCTCATGACGGCGCCGAGTCGGCATCAACTACTAGGTATCTGACCTTGGCCCCTTCTCCTCCCTCTTTCTCATCCCTGTGATTGGAATATGCAGGCGGTAGTTTTTGGACGCGAATCATGGTTCGAGTGCGATATAACCGTACTCTTCGGCAACGCAATCTTATCTTGTTCGTCATGTCACTCGCGACCCCGCCTCTCTCTCTCTCTCTCTTTCTGCAAGACACTCGGCCGTTGATCTTCTTCGAGACCTCATTGCGCACTTGCGTGAACCGTGGTGGGCATGCATTGTTTGATCCCTTGAACGGAGGGGCTTCGCTAGTGCGCCTTGTGGATAGGACGACAGGCAGACAGGTAGACAGACCGGCATCGGCTGGACCCCGACTGAATGATAGACGGTAGAGACCCTCTCTGTCTCTGTCTCTGTCCCTCCCACTCTGTCAATTAACTCCATGGGTAGGATCCTACCCGCAGCACATGCTCATAACAACCAGGCCAGGATAGGGCAAATCCCGCGTCAAGTGGCTGGCGTACCTTTGGGGGGGGGGGGGGATGCATGCATGATCCATGTCGATAACGAGGCAAAATATCCGCGGAAGACTTCCGGTGGCTCACGCACCGTTGAAGATGTTTCAATCCCTACCACGTCAAACCCTCTCTGCCCACTCAGCGACCCCATATTTGATTCCCGCTTGACAGCTCTCCAATCCCCCTTGCTGTCGGGCCGCAGTCGCTCATTTCTTGTAGACTTGTCGTGTACGGATAGCTAGTAGCCACAGACAGCCGTGGGGTCGGTGTCTTGTGGGAGTCGAGACGTGCAAGATTGCCCCCCCCCTTCTCCTCTGACCCTAAACGTTGCTGACGCCGTGTACCCTTACCGCGGGCCATACCCTTACAATGGCCGCCGTCTGGACGTGGGATGCCCGTAGTCTGCTGCTGCTACTGCTGCTGCAAGGTAAACGCAACTCTGCCCAGCCCAGCACACCAGTGCCTGATCGACATGCCAAGGCAAAAGCTACGACCCAGCGCAAACTGTGGGATTCGCCTCGGACAAGCGACTGACAAGGAAGAAGCCATGGTCGGTCGGCCGGCTACCGACGACGTGCCAGCAGCGAGGTTGCAATTTGTGACCCCCATCCAAATTCTCGCTAACGACGACAACAACAACATCAACACCACTACCACTGCCACCACCACACACCCTTATATCAGCCATTTTCTCCTACTCGGTAGGCCAATGCAGAGTGGTATTTGTCGTTCTGAGGTTGGCTGTGGCGTGGTTTGGGGGTTTCCGGCCATGGCAATGTAACCTTGTAGCACTTTGCCCGGTCTGTCCTGTGGCGGGGAACCAGGTTGCTCGGCTCATGTTTGTTGAAGACCGCCATCCCAAAGTCCTTCTTGGACGTGCTTGATGCGACCTCGGGCCCGGCCTAGAACGCTCTCGTTCCTGGCTAGGTGCTAGTCAGTGTGCGGGGGATGAACGGAGGGGACCTCTTTAGGACCAGTGAGTGAACCTGTCGCGGGTGCCCCCTGGGTTAGTTGATCGTCCGTCCCAAGCCCCCGCCCTCTTTTGCTGGCATCCCTTGTAAAGCACCAGGCAAGGTCGTAGTGTACCAGTACTGTAGGCCGCTTCGACGCCAGGCCATCATCGCCGTTGTCGTCTCAGTGGTCTTTGAGTCTGGGCGCTCCCCCCGCATCTGCCCGCACCATTTTGGCTCGTCCGCTTGCACGCCTCTGATGGTAGGACCCTTCCGGAGATTGTGCCACAGCAAGAAAGACAAGAACAAAAACCCCCCGAAAATATAGGTAGGGACAGCGAGCGGTTTCCGAAAAAAGGGCCATCTTTAGTTCACAGATTTCCGGCTAGCGGAGATCCGATGAAGATACAACGAGCGCCGGGGGAAGAGGGTTACGGATGCGCACGACGGGCATGGCGCTGGATAGTGCAAGTAAGTAAGGCTTCCAAACTGCCGCGTCCGATGTCGGGGCCATAACCATAATGGCATTTTACTGATTTAGGCGCTTGCCGAGCCATTGGTTGCGAGTGTAGCAGCTGGGTACACAGTCCAGGTTCCATTGATGATACTTTGGCCGCATAACCCTTGGCTCATGTGCTTGTGCCGACCATGGTGTAGCGGGAGTACTGTTAGACGTCCTTGGGCCAGGGCATTTGAGACACGTAATGTATTTGTATTTCTCGTCGTGCTGGTCGACAGCCTTGTCTTGAGGCGCGGTACCCGTCTTGAGGGGGGCCTGTAGAAATTATTCCAAAGACATCGGATGATCATCGTCCTGGTACGGTGTCGCAGGGGCGGAGACGATGGACGAATTTCTGGTCCACCAGCAGGACCCTTTCCCTTGGGCTGCTGCCACTACACTAAGTAAGGTAACGTCAGTTTACTCCGTACCTAGGTAGTTAGTGTCGTTCGCCGTGGTAATGAACCCATCCTTCACTTGCTATTGAAACGCTGCAACACCGCTACACTAGCGGATGGTCGCGTGAAGGGGCGAGTCAGCTGGTTGTCCAGTGTCTCATGCCCTGATGTCCAATGTCTGATGTCTGCCAACACTGGTTGAACCAAACCACGACGGTGTGTCATAGGTGTCTGTCGGTCTCTTGGATTGACGCCAAGTCAGGCATGGGTAAGTACACACTCCGTTGCGCACACAAACGAAACGGTCATGACAGAAGACGGACGTGCAGCGAGTTCGGGTAGGATCCGCAGCCTGCGTGCATTTCCCGCCCGTCGTCCACCCACCCCCTGGAAGAAAGAAGAAGAAGAGGAGGAAGAGGAGACAAACCGCCCAGACATGCTGCAATGGCGGCAAAAGCCGCTGTCATATTTCTTAAGCGAGAACAGTGGACACTGGATCCTGCAGGAAATGAGAGCGGATCGTGACAGGCAAGCGTTTGCCTACCGCCGGGCGGGAGGGGTAGACGGCGGTCGTTCATGTGACTTGCCTATTCGTACCTGGGTCCTGAAGAGATAATCTGAACAGGCCTGGGGGGGGTTATGAAGGACCGGATTGGGTCTGGTAGTAGTGGACGAAGTAAAGCTCGTCCAATGTGCAGCCAGGCGGCAGTCGAAAGTGAGATTTGACATGACGGCAAAAGAACTGGGTCGAGGGTGATGAAGGAGGCAACTAAGAGGAACCAAATGTCGCCTAGCCGGACGGGGGGTTCCCAGAGGACCGGAACTGCGCGACAGAAATGCCGCAGAGGAAAGCCACGGCGTGGGATGATGCAGCGGGTTTCCGTTGGCCTGGGATTCTTCAATCTGTCTCCAGCCCTGGGATGGTGTAGCCTACATGGTCTGGTCAGCCGTAACCGGTATCGGAAATTTGCTGTGTGATGCTCTTTGCCTACCTAGGTATCCGTAGTTTACGCAGCATGTAGATTCCTCCGCTGCGCGCTGCTGGAAAAGACCGGCGGCTGCTGCTGTGGCCAACGAGGCCCCCTGTTGTGCGCTCCATTTGGAATCTTGCATTTCCCCCTACATGCACGCGGCGTGGTGCGGTGTTCTGTCATGTTCGAGGCCAACGTTTCCGCTGCTCGGCCCGGACCCCTCCCCAGAGTAGATCAATTCTACTGCGTAGTAGTAGTGGTAGTAGTAGTAGTAGTAGTAGTAGTAGTAGTAGTAGTAGTAGTAGTAGTAGTAGTAGTAGTAGTAGTAGTAGTGTAAACCACCAAGCAGTATGCCTGTATCCGCATACCTGTACACCGGCTCTCTGGCTCGACGTCACCACTGCTGTGCCGGCGCAGTCTTGACGTCCTCTCGCACCTCAAGCCCTCGAGGTCTCCAGTATGCTACAGTAGCGCACATGTCAAGATAGTCTATGGATGCTCTGTGGAGAGTTTCGGATCCTGCTCTGCCAGACACGGGGCTGATCGCCGCGAAATACTGGTACACATCGTGGGTGCCCAAGGCAGGTCGAGTACCTGAGGCCCTACTGAGTACATATTAGCATGTACTGCGTACTGCGTAGTGTACCGCTGTGTGATGGCGGGGCCCCTTGACTTGGGCGGGTCACCGCCGTGCCGGCCCTATCCTGGTAGTGACCGATTGCTGGTGACTTACACCCCCGGGAGCATTGCTTATCACAACTTGGTTCTGACCGGGTCGCAGCAGCGCCGAATTGCCAGATGGGAACCCTCCCCCCCCCTGGCTGTCGCGAAGCGTAAACGTCCTTGCCGCAATACCAAGATGTTGTCAAGTCTGGTCCCGAAGCCGATGTGTCGCCATATACTCTGTATTCCTCCGAGAATTGCAATTGCACCTTTGCGCTGGCCTCCAGAGTCCCATCCAGTCCCATCATGTCAACCCGTTGGTCGAGCTTCACGTCTCATTGGGGGCACCAACTCGGGCCCTGCTGCTGCTGCGCTATCTACAGCCATCTGGGTGCCTGACAGACACGCAAACGAATCTTCTTTGCCTGCCGGCCGGCGTCTGCGGCATCTCGACGTCTGGCTTGCTTGCCATGATGCCTTGTCTGGTTGGTTTCCCACAACCCTGGAACCATGCCGAGCTTCCCTGTGCACGCCCGTCGATATGCCTGTGCCTGTCTGACTGTGTTCGTGCAATACAAGACTTGATCCTTGCTGGCAGCCGGAGAACTTCTGCTCGCACAGGACCATGCTTCTGTCCAACGGACTTCCGTGTCCATGGGGTTGGAGTATCCTCATGGAATATCCAACCGAGAGGGAAAAAGGTAAGGAAACCAAAATAGATGAAAAATTGCAATTCCTGGACCCCACTACCCGTTCCTGCTCCGCTCTTTGTTTTCATTCTTCAGCGTGGCACAAGGCAGGCAAGCATCCTCCCCACATGCAGTCCAACGTTGCTCTGCGTTGCTTGACCTGCTCCCTCGGCACAAGGTAGCATTGGGGGAGGAGGACATCCCGTGGAAGATAGCGCAACCTTCGTCAAGGATTGGGTGTTGTAGCTGTCATTGTTCGACGATGGTGGTTTGTTTACCATCCCTCATCGACGAACAAGCCCGGGCCAACCGACCAGTCCGAGGTCAACCGACTTGACTGAAACGGCACTCGTCCACTGCCAGCCAGCAGAATCCTATGACTGGAATGGCGCCTTCGACTGAATGGACATCATTCGAAGTCAATTTGGACGACGCGCTCGGCTGACTGACACCACCCTTCAACACACCTCCATCAATTGATCGCTGCCATGGCCGTCCCCCGCAGCCCCCGCCGCCCTCGCCCGCTGTCGTGCTGGCTTGCGTCTGAGTCCGAGCATGTCGCCGCCGGCCCGCTCCTGGATGCTTTCCTCTCCGCCGCAATCCAACCGAGATGGAGAAGCAGGACGGTGGGTGTTGGGCACCTTGCATTCGGTCATGACGGCCGTTGCTCGTCTGCTTGCTTGCTTTACCGTTCGGCTCATCCGCCGAGTGCTCTCGGCTTCACACCCGCCCCGAGACTATTTGCCAGAAGAAGGGCCATCTTTAGGTACAGCCACCAATAAAACAAAACAAAGATACTATGCACCGGCAAAAAGTGATATGCCCGTGCCCCCGGGAGGGTGGCCAGGGCTTCCCTAGGGTGTTGTCCACCATAACCTACGAAGCCTCCAGCCGCTGGTGGCCAACGCGCCTGTGGCTCCCTTCGGCCGTGATCCTCCTTCTCGTCTGCATTGACGCACAACGACATTGTATTCCCAATAGTCTTCGGACAGGACCCAGTCATCTGGAAGCCCATGCCGGCTCAGCGCCAGCTTCGAGAAGCTCGGAAGCTCAGTAGACCCATTGTAACATGACTTCTCCTTCTTTTTAGGGCTTCGTCTCCGGGGCCGTGACAGCGACGGATGGAGCGAGTCCGACGGTTCCCTGTCCATCATGGCTATACCGAGCAGGGGCCTAACTCAGTTATGACGCCGTCTCGAATCCACAAGCCTAAAAGCAACAAGGAAAATCCTCGCCATCGCCGACTTGACATTCATGACAAGTTTCAATCAGCCCAGAAAAAGAATGCTGGTTGCCGACATGTTTAGCGAGAAGACGTAGGTCTCCATTGTGTGTGATCCTTTCGTGGGTCCTTGCCTGAGCCCCTCCAGGTGCATAGACGCTGTCGTTGTCGGCGTGTGCCCTTTCAAAGATTGGTTGTTTTCTTCTTGTCGGCCGTCTTCGAATCCCTCAATCGTGATTCCTGTTGCAGACTGGCATCGCAGTCCATTGCCCCGGCGGTGCACCGCCATCTACAGCACACAAGCTGCCTATGAATTTCTGACCCAACAACGCCTCCATCAGACTGCGTCGTCTCTTGCGACCACCCACTGTCTCGCGGAAAGCCTTTGCCTCGGCGCATCTGGAGTAGGAAACTGGGCGTCTCCTGAGCGTCCGTGCAGACCGGTCCGGAAACCTCATCCTCCTCGGATCCTTGGGCAACAAACGGACTAAAAGTCACAGAATTAGGTGGGCATGGCACCGTAGCCCTTTCGACGGGCCTGCCCCGCGGTTCCCACTCGCCGCCGGTCATCTCCTTGCCAGTGCCCCTCAGTGTAGTCTGCAAAATAGCAGCAAGTCTGTGTGTTGTGAACCGCCACGGAGATGCTGTCGAAAAAAAGGCCTCGGAGCTGCTGTATGTGACTTGTACGAGGGTGGCACCGACACGCCCGCCAAAGTGTCTGCCTATCCCAGAGCATTCCGTTCAGCAGACAACAAAATGGCGTGGTGGCTGGGGCAACTCAAGGCGGCGGCCACTGACAGGGTCGTACAGCAGAGGACGTGCGTCATGAGTTGTCCGGGTCCCCCTTGGTGACTTGGGATGGACGGCACGGCGATCTGCGGAAGCAGGAATCCAGGGCCTAACATGGCGGAGGCCCGAAAGCAGTGGATGAGCCCACGGACAGTCCTGGGTTCTCGAAGACTCCAACAAATCCCGAGGGGGTTTTTCCTACTGACGAACCGCAGAGTCCGCCCACATAATCCGCAAGAGCGGCTCGCATATCTCATCAGGGCCACTGATTGGTCTAGTCCGATCTAGTGAGAAAGCCGCGCCACGGTTGTAAGGATATCTGCCCCGACGCAGAGAGGTTGCGATGTCTTTAGCTCCCTCTGCGGAGGCCAGAGAGAGTTGATCCGTCAAACACAACTGCAACTAGCTGTGGCTCGGGCACGAATACGCAATGGGGCCCCCAAGCTGCTGCTGTGTGGCAGCCAAGTGGCCCCTATATCCGGCGGCTGCTAAGGTTCCTCAGCCCCCTCAGCCACGAGCATGTCTTGGTGGGTTCTTGGCAAAGCGTCAAAGAACAGTGCTGCCCGGCGAACCCGTGATCGCACGGCGAGAATTGTTCATCCCATTGTAGCCCAGGGAATGCCCCATCTCAAGATGATTGGGTGAATCGTCACTTCCAGATTCCTTGGACGTGCGAGGAGTCCGAGGGCGGAAACGGAGCCCCGATTGGAACTGGCGACGATCCACAAAGATGGCCATTGGGGAAATGTCAGACATTGGTCATGAGAAGGGCTGCTGGGGCGAGTTGCCGTCAATAGGGCTTTTTGTCCGCGGTCCACCGGTTCTCTGATGTCGGGGCATGTCAAGTATGCTTAGCAGTCCGTAATGTTTCCACTCAAGAGCCAGAATGCGGATTTGACCGAAGGGGCATTGAGATCCGGCCTCCGTAGCAGCATTGGTTCTTCAAACGGCTTCCAGGACTTCCCGTCATGGTTCTGTTCAAGATGGGGCAGGGTAGAGTTTGCTATGAGACCGGGTGCCGGATTTATGCTCTCCTTGAGTTAGTGCACGCCCCTTTACACAGGAGAGGCGAACGCATGGTCCGTGGTAAAAGTCGTCGCAGGCGGGCCAGTGTTTCGCCGGCGATGCGCAGCCATGCTTGCAGGCCGTATATGTAATCGATGACCGGTGTGTTGTTTGAAGGGGGGGGGGGGGGGTGGCTTGGGACATGCGGCGCAGTGTGTGTGTGAGGTCAAGGCCGCTGAGACGACCCTGCAGGTGGAATTCGTAACGTCATGCTCTGAGGACTGGGGGAAGGGGGGGAGAACGTGCCGTTTGGATCGTGTGTCGACGTCTCGGTGGTCCATCTGGGCTAGAAACAGCGAGGGGTCGAAGCATGGATTCCATGTTAGCGAGCGAGCGACAAGCACGAAGCGAAGCGTGGATAGTACAGTGAAAGTTGGGGACGAAATGGCGTAAGCGCGCGGGTGAGCAGGCATTGAGGTAGATTCTGGTTCGTGGGAAAACCACTCGGCCCCCGCCATCGGGGTCTGTTCGCGGCTCCTCTGTGGCTTTTTGGCTGGAAGACGTCGTTATTCCGGGGTGCGGTAAAACAATGTAATGTAATGAAGCCTACTTGCCGCGCTGCTCGCCTCCACCAAGGACCGCCAGGGAAGACCAACCACGTACGTTGCGCGGTGCTGCCGAGACCGATCTTTGGAGATGCTGTCGCCAAGCGCCAAGTCATGTGGATCGTTTGGCGACTGGGTTTGGAAAGTTGGCCAACGCAGAGAACAGACATGTTCAGAGACGAGGTGATGTTGAAAGCAAAAGGAACCGCGAGCTTGATGGCCACGACGTGTGAGGTGGTTATAGAGTGGAGTGGTCCAACGTAGTAGGTACTTGGAAATCGGCCAGGCAGGTAAAACCAGCAGGTGCCTCGCCCTTCGTAGGTAGGTACCTTGGTGTTTTACATATCTGGGTACTGTAGGTAGGTACAGAGGTACTTGTTACTGCAGCATTTCCCCCATGCAGTAGGTATCCAGGCGCATCCTACTTACTGCGTGGCACCTTACGGGGTAAGATCGAGTACTTACCTCAGCAGGCGACAGCCCATATGCCTTCCCCAACATGAAACGGACGACAGTACAGCGCGATGGAGAAAAGCAAGGCAGGCACATAGGTGCCGTAGGAATACGTACAGCTGACAGGTAGGGAAAGCTTGGGGAAACATTCCGCGCTCCGTACTTTCCATTGCAGGAAAGACACCATACTGCGTAGTGTGCCTGCCTTACACAGTATGTTCCGTTTCGTACCCGTTTCAGAGCAAGTGGTTCGACAGGATACGTTCATTGGTCCGTCGGATTCAGGAACAAGTGGAGACAAGCCGGGTGGTTTGTACTACCTGCCTACCTAGTTTACTAGCAGATATCACCAAACCGATTCCAGCTTAGCTGGTTTCCTAGGTCCTCCAGAGTCCAACGGCTGTTTTACCTACTCTGCTTGTCTCCTGATACCCACCCCATAATGATTCCCACGTTTTGTCTTTTGATGGGAGATCATCATCACCTCCACGTGAGGCATGGCGGCCCAAGGACCCGCTGAATCCTTCGTGCTCTTCTTTCCTTGCAGGGTTCGCGTGTGAGGCGAAGCGACCTACACAAGAACTGTTGTTGTTGCTGTCATCGTTCTTATTCTTAATTCCGGGCAAACAATCACCACAGGACTAAAATCACAATCCCAACCTTGCCCGCGAGTATGTCATCATTCTCATTCTCACTCCCTTGTCTTGTCAACAGCGGCCGACCTTAGCGGGCATTGGCGTTCGAGCCACACAGCATGCTGCGAGAAGCTCAGACTTTTGACAATCTGGACGACATCATACCGCATTCGAGGGAGAGAGAATCATACTTCTTATGCATGTGTTGCGGCCATCATGCCGTGGCCACACACCCCCCCAAGGCAGATCCTCGTTTGATGCCTCTCTTGCCATTATGTGTGATATACTTCAGATATGCAGGCCTCGCCTCCTGTGGTGCGGTGAGGCCCGTCAACTCGGAGTGCCTGGTTGTTTGATTGCCCGTCGATTCGTGGGCCGGGCATTGATAACCAATCACCACCGGTCACAAGAGAGGAGCGAAATGTCATGTATACGTGATGGTGGCGTGGCATTCGGAGCAATTGCCATGCGACACAAAAGCAAGGAAGTCGGCAGGCGGGTGTCTCTAGCACCCACAGACGCTGTCGACGTGGGTGAGCCACACCATCTCGGCCCAGCTGTAGAAACAAGTCGGGTCATGGCGTGGACGGGCTAGATCAAGCCTAGGGCCATATTCACCGCTCAAGTTTAGCCACACAGTCTGCTTCCGACGTATTTCCCACCGACGCGACGCAGGAAGGTATCCATCCGTGAACGGGCAAGGAGGCAAAGAAGATACGTATGCAGGCACGCACGCAAGGTGCTAACACGGCAGAGCGGATCAACGCTAGGGATTTAGGAGACTTATTTCTAAATTTTACTTCTTCCTCTTTCCTCGATCGCGCCAAAAGGCTCTGACTCGCAGAACGGGTATTAGATGTGGGTTGTCTTGCCGCATCCGCGGGCTACGATTCGCCTGTCATATGTATCTTTCGCATCGGCAACCAAGGATTCAGCATTGGATGCAAGTGATGTTCGACCTGTGTCGTAGAATGCAACCCCCCACAGTCTGGTCGGCTACACGGGACAGAAGAGGGACAGCAGAAACAACAGGAATAACAGGAAATGGCAGGATCAGCAAGCAGACGAGTGGCGGCGGGTCAAGCATACGAACCGTCATAATGCTTCAGCGCGAGAGCAGCGGACTACCACATCGTCTTCATCCTCGGCCGTACCCTTGTCCGTGGATTCGAAAGAGAGGGTCTGTGCGCTTGACAGAGGAGAGTGCCATTTACACAAGTCCGAGGTGGTCGAGTTGAAGCATGATGGGGCACCTCGTCACCGAAAAATCGTAGTGTAGGTACAATATACCAGGCCAAGGACGAGAGGAGGCTGCCATCAGTGCGCTTGCAGATGATGATGGTCTCCCACCAAGTGGCGTGGCTCTCCCAGCCATGGTGGCGTTGGCAAGTCCAGAAGCAGCGCCGGGATGATGCCCTCGAGCGACATGGGGCAAGTGGAGAGGACAGGTTGTGGAGACCTACATACTATGTATAGGCAGGGATTGTCCCAAAGGAAGCAATATTGTGGTTGAGGGGACTCAACTATCTATCTGTATCTATTCTGGTGGAAATTTGAGCATACACGTATAAGGGAGGAGAATGGGAGGACGGAGCCAAATTTGTTGTACTATGTATGTAGCATTCAGGACTTTGATGACTTGATCTGAGGGCGGAGAGCCACAATCGGATGTCTAAATCCGCCGAGAGAGCAGGTTGACTCGCACTTCTGCAGCCAAAGGCACAAAGACGGTCAAGATGCTCAGAGACAGAGAAAGAGGGGAAAGAGATGGAGGGGGAGAGGGGAGAGAGAACTCAAGACAAGCTGCTCGTTTCGAACCAGACTTTGAACAAGCATGGTTCGCGACTGTGTAGACGTCTGTGATACACACCAAATAGGGTTACATGGTAGTTGCTGTGGTGTAGTATCATAGTTTACGGATACTTGTATGTAGCTCAAGAAGAGGGTATGGGGTCGGCTAGCATTCTGATTGGCTCTGAAAGCGTAGCCAGAAGCCCCGACTTTGCCAAGAGACTTGGGAGTGCCAGAGGGCGGTGAAGGTAAAATCAAGCAAAGACGCAAGACGCAAGACGCAAGACGCAAGACACAAGACACAAGACACAAGACACAAGACACAAGACACAAGACACAAGACACAAGACACAAGACACGCACTGCAACGGCAGGCAGCACGCACACGGCGAGGCGGACTCTCGTCACTTGGCCACGCTAAGGAAGAGCGAGTGAGCGAGGGCAAGCAACAACGGAGAGACACGCAAGTGAGACATGGGAAAAGAAGACCCTTTGGAACTTATGGGGCAGGGGGCAGCGCACGGCCGACATGGCCAGCACGGCTCAGCAATAGAACATTGCGGGGGGGGAAGTGGAGGCATTTTCCACCTTTTCCATACGTAAATGCAAGATACTACGACTGGGCTTGGACCTTCTCCGTATCTATATTTGCAATTGAAAAGAGGAGAGTAGAGGAGAGGAGAGGCATGATTGAAATGCGTAGGAGATGCCGAAGAATGGAAGGCGGGACAGAAGAACAGAGGAAGGATCAACGCGGTGAAGGGCATGGGGGGGGGCGGGGGGGGTTTCGGCAAGAGGCAGAAGAGGGTCCACCGACTTTTTCCCTCCGAAAAGGCGGACAAGCCGCCTGCAGAGAGGATTTGCAGGTGCGGGTAGATAGATGCAGGCGCGAATGTAGGTGCGATGATGCACTGCATCAAATCGTCACCTTTTCTTTAATGCTCCGTACCTGCCGCCTCCAGAGGTAGGTACGTATTGTATGTATACGTACCTGCCCCATCTGCCGTCCTGTGTTGGTGGTGGGCGTCGTCGACAAGTCACATTCGACGTCGATTACATTGGAACCTGCCAAGTTGGTTGGATATCACCCGTCCCTCCCTTTAGGCCTGATGGGGAAATGGCGGGGAATGGAAGACTTCTAGAAGGAAGGAAGGACAAGCAAATTACGGCGTTGACTTCTGCTTTTGCCCCTCGTCCCCTCCTCATCGATCAATATTGTCAAATGCCGAATGCCAAAAATGCCAGCCCTGAACCCCTATTTCCTTGCTTCTTCGTGTTGTGCCTGAACCAAATACGCCTTGCCTTGCCTTGCATTGCCTTGACTGGGACGCGACTCAATCCCTTTTCGTCCCTGACGGTTATCGGCGAAGCTCACCTTGGCATCAATTGCCGCGATATGTCGGACCTGCCTACAGAGTATCCAGCGCTACATCGCGCCCCTCCATCCGTGCGCCGTCCTCCATCCACCGCCCTTCGGCCTCTACAACTTGGCAGTAACACACCTTCCTTCCTGCCTTCTCAATACGGCTTGTTCTTCGTGCTGCCCCACCATGACTTGTGTTCTACGCCATGCCCAGAACCTTTCCTTTCTCTGTCATGCGCGCGGCAGATACCACTCCGGATGACACAGGAGGAAGCCGTTGCAATCACTCCACTCTTTGGTGGAAAAGCGCGCCATGGTCTCGTTTGCCTACTGACAGTCATTAGCTTGAGGGGCATTGAGGTGGCTCTCCCGCTTCTGCAACGTGTGCGCAACGCAGCTGAAGTCAATCAGCACCTCTTCAGCCGCTCGCTCAGCCCGTCACCTCACCCACTTCTGCACACTAGCGTGGGTGGCTCCTACCCCGAAGACAATTGTCTTGCCCGGTAGGAGGCTCTGGCTGTGGCTCTGCCTGCCTTTTTCAGCTTCCAGCCGCGGACGTTGGGTCATTTCTGGCTTTACTAGGTCAAGGTACACATAAACGCAATCTCGGATCCGGACGATCCCCCAGCTGCAAACACGCTCGGCAACTACATTCTGCTCGCCTGCCGGCCAGCCCTACTTTCCCGCATTCTCGTTTGTCGCGTCGTCTATCGCTGCCGAACCATCGACCTGCTGGCTCGGCTAAGCCTGACGTGCATGGGCAACAACTTTGCTGGCCCAAGTTTCGGTCAAGGCTCCCTCACTTCTCTCCACCCGGTGCCGTCACTTCGCCGTCCCCCGGCTCCGAAGCATGGCACCCGCGGCACCTCGTTGTCAAATCCCGCATTGCGCTATCATCCCTGCCTGCTGGGATCTCCCTGCTTCCCGAACCCTCGCTTCCGCTGCTTCTGGGCTTCTTGGGTGGGCCGCTCACTGACACGCCGCCAATAGGCTCCATCGGAACACCACTTTTAGCACGCTACGGTCTGCTGTCAGCAGCATGGCAGGCCTTACATATGGCCAATCACGGTCGTGCGCCTCACACCATATTTCTGCCGCGCACGGGCTCTTGCTTTGCTGCTGTCGAGAAGCGAAAGGCAAGGCAAATCCAATCCGACTCTTGGTCTGACTCCCGATGAGAAACTGTCGCCTGCGACTATCCAGACGCTTATACAGCACGCAGACAGCTGAAGACGAAATGCCAGATCCACATTCCTACAGCCCAGTCCGCCATTCGCGCGCCTTAATGCACCAAGAGTTAGGCCATGTTGGCCCAGGCCAGGCCGGCTCGGGGGCCTACCACTCTGCATCGGGATTCAGTGCAAATGCCGTTCTTCTCAGCCAGCAGAGGGAACCGAGGCTTTCAAGGTAACTTTGGCTTGGCTAAGTCCTCGTTACTGTACGCTACCGCCGAAAACCGGTTCCACCCAGATGGGCACGGCAGTTCGGCAGCTCTTCAGCTGCGGAAAAGTTCCGGTCCGCCTCAGCCAATCTGGACGTTCACGCAGCACCCCCATTGCAAACCCGTTCGAGACTGGCGATCAACAGGATGCTTGTGTTCCTTTCCCCCCTCGAAAACGACTTCTTTGGTCTGCAGCATCTTGCAGACCGCCTTGGGGCGGTGGCTCATTGGACGCCGCCGCGTACGTCCACATGCAACCTTAACGGCGGAGCAGCGCAATTAGTCCGAGCCGTGGTAGTCCACAAATGGGGATGGTTTGTTCGGCAGGGGCTTGGAAAAGCAATGTGAGGCTTAAGATAACCAGAAGAGGAAATGGTTCGAGCGTTCGTGCGCTAACTGATAAGATCGTCCATGGCCTTGTCTCACGCGGTTTAGATGAGAGCCTAGGTACTATGGTATGCCTAGGTGCTGAGAGAGGTAACCATTTCACAGGTCCCGCTGGTATGTCAACGGGTCCGGTTGTGCATCCAAAGGTAAGGCAACTCTGGCGTCTTTTGTGGCCGCCGTTGCATAGCAAATTTGCCGAAGCGTGGGAGTCCGGCGCGATTCTCATTACGAGGCTTAAGCCAAGACCGGAACCAGTAGTAGTGGGAGCGATCTGCACGTGCCGCCCCATTAACGACAACGATTACAAGGAACATTGTGTGTTCTACCGACTAAGTAATCAAGCAGAGAACGACACAATGAGAAATGCGACAGACGATGGCGCACCAGGGAATTTCCATCTTGCCTCGAGCTCCATGCTAAGGAGGTGGCTTTCGCGTTTAGTGATCCAGGCCTGCACTCGATGGCGGATGAGGTGAAAAGTCATTTCAACGAGGTGGCTTGGTCGTCTGATGTGCAAGTTGACTCGAGAAGATGACGCTGATTGAGATTAATGCGAATTGCGCCACGGGCAGGTCCAAGCCTATTCTGATTTTCTTCAACAAAGTGGGCATTTCTTACCCCTCGAACCTGTGATGAACATGTCCCCTGTGGCTGGAACATTATTTGAAAGCAAAGCCGGCGTGCGAAATGGACTGCACTACAAAAGTACATACGTCTAGACGACACGGAAGAAGGGGGCTCGACGTGCCATGGTGTAGGACCCTTGTCCGTTGCTTACTATACACCGTAAGGCGGACGGCGACGCTGGAGACATGGCCGTCATGGGTCCATCCCTGTCCGAACAACGAGCGTTGACGGCGATTGACAAATAGCATGGTTCCCCTTGCACCAACCGGCTGAAGAACGTCCTGACGCGAGACGGTTGCACCCGCTGAAGTTGTTTATTTGATCGTCAAATGCTACGCCAGTTGGGCCCTCGCGATGCTGGACGAAAGGTCACCAGCCGCCTCCCACGGGAAAGCACACGTCCAAGATGGTTAATGGCGCACCGAAAGGGATTTGCTAATTAGGGAAGACCACATGAAATAGGCCACTCGGAGCATTTGCACGAATCGAGTGACTTTCCGCCCGGTGGTGCTCGTGGGATTGGACTCGACGTGAGATGGAACAGGTTAAACGGAGCGCGAATGCTTACTAAGTCAACGACGACCCCCACCCACCCAAGGAGTACACGGAGACACCTTTTTATGCCCCTGGCGACACAGGACGACGTACATTTGGACTGCGCCAGCCCCAAGAAGTTCGGTGCGCAGCAAAGTATCCATCGACGACTGTCATATGAAGCATTGAGGCGCCAATGTGCGACTATCGTTGACTTGCTGAGTCGCCGAGTCGACCAGGGGGCTTTCGTTCCGAGTCGTGAAGCAGACAGACGCTGCGGGCTTCATAACATTAAAGAAATCAGGGTGGGGGGGGGTTCATCGGGTCACCAGAGATTGGGGAGTAATTTGGTGATTGAGGCAACGTACGGGAATACCCCATGACGGACGCGCGAGAGCAAAAAAGGCTCGGCGGGAGCTGCACTCATGAAACAGCGGGACCCCTTCGGCAGCGACTCCTCGGTGCTTTAGTAGTGCGGCGCCGGCCGCATGTACGTACAGGTACACCACTGGTTCCACCCCTGGCCCGGCTGATGAACATCAACATGATTGCCAGTGACTGACTGACTACCTTACTATGAGCTCGTTATTAGAGTCTCATGGTACTAGGTACTTACGGATACTGTCAAGCGCACCAGCGTACCTGCATACCTAGGTAGCCCACTTGGGGGCTGACGAAAGCCGACAAGCTCACAGCAGGGGCCTGCGACGCGACGAGCCCAGCCCAGTGACTACTGCCCAGCGATAACAGAGCTCGGGGCGTTCGACACAGCGGGGACCTGGGTGGCCTGGCGCGATTTACCAGGCCCTAGACGCGCTGCAGCCAAATCCACAAACGGAGCTCGCTGGACAGCTTGGCCGTCACTCCCGGCATGCAGCAGCAGTATTGACGGCTCTTGGCCAAGGGCCCACGCTCTCGGTGGATTCACTGTCACAGGCACGAAGTGGGCCGATGTGTTTTGAATGTAACGGGGGGCATGGCGGTGGCCATGTTAATTGACAGAGGGGGGGCTAATCGACAGGGCTCAGCCTCGGCCTTCAAAAGTCGATGACACCGGCACATTGTCAACGAGGCCAAGCGGCACTGACAGCCTGGCGACTCCGGATGGGTCCCAGGAGTGGAGTGGAGTGGAGTGGAGGAGAGGGGGCCAACGGGCGGGCGGGCGGGCGCAGAGGGGGGGATCGTTCACAAGGCGATGAGCCGCGAGGCTAGTGTACTGCTAAAGTGATTACTCTCTCGAGGCTCAGGGACAAGCCTTCTCCATACTTGAGATGAGAGGGCGCACCGCATGCTGGTCGTTGTGAACCCAGCCTAGCCCAGCGATGCTTGTTTGCTGGATATACCTAGCCGCGATTGCCAGCGCGCAATCTTTTGCGAGTGTGCTGGCCCAGACAGGAGACAGGCCTCCCTTCCATCGACCCTCATTATGCCCCTCGGACAACCAGCGAGCTGGGCTCGGCCACGAGTCGTCCCCTAAACGTCGAACAACGAAAACGAGGCCGGAGAAGGGGAGGGTTACGGAACGCAGCAGCGGAGTAAGTACTATGTAGTAGTATGTAAATAACAAGACAAGCATGGCGGGGAGGGGCAAGGTTGCAAACCGGGTCTTCCGCAACGCTTGCTCGACAGGGAAGATGCCTCACGATGCCGGCAGGGACGCAGGTGGTAGGTACGTAGTACTCTGGGGAGCTTGGGTGCACGACATGCAGCATGCGGTCTGCATTTCGATTTCTACTGTTTTGTTGCTATTATTAATTATTAATAGCCTGCGACAGCAATAATCCAGGCGAGCAAGCAAGCAAGCAAGCAAGCAACGGACATCTCTGACCAAGAAGGACGGGAAAAGAAAGCACCGGCAGAGGCGGCGACCGAGGTTCGAGGGCCGTTGACGTGACGTGACGCTGGCGGAACCTCTCTGCAGGTTCCTAGTTAAACTCTAAACACACACACACACACACACACACACACATACACACACCAACTGCAAGATGGTGGGTGGGGGGGGATGAGCCACCTCCATGATGTGTGGTGAGGTAAGCAACCGGGAACTGTGTGGCGGTATCCGTATCTGTACATCATTGTCAAGCCTACGCAGTAGTGTATGCGGATAGGATATGTCATCTCCCCCCCGCCCCTTGCCACCCAGGGATGGGATGCGTGTGCAATATACACTACATACGCAGAAGAGCAAAGTCACATTGGAAGGAAACAAAGCCCGGAAACTCAGAAACTCAAAAAAAAAACTCATCCCATCGCGCCCCCCACCACCTTGCCACTCTCTCTCTCTCTCCGATGCGATGCGAAAACAGAGATGAGGGTTGTGAGAGATTAAGATTAAGAAAGTGAGAGAGATATACACAGAGCTAGACCGGCTTGGGCTGCGTGAGGATGACTCGGGGGTAGGGAGGAGACGAGCAAATATCCCGAGAGGTTGACATCTCTCCGAACCATGCGTTTTGATGGACGAGGCAATCTTGGTCGACGGAGGGGAGTGGCCAATCAAGGAGGGAACGGGGATCGGTTGGGGGGAGGGCTTCCACGCACCCAGGGGAGGGAAGGGGGGGAGACGAGTAAGGCGCCGACGGGGGCCCAGACTCGGATGTGATGCCGCACGAACGAGGGAAAGGGGCGGGGAAAAAAAAGAAGAAGGAGGAAAAAGAAGAAGGATAGGTTATGCCCCTCGGGACTCGAACACCCTTCCGCGTCGAACCCTGCCCGGCCCTCCGGGGCCGAAGCCTGGTGCTCCGCGGCTGCTACCTCCGTTAACAAATAAAATAAAAACCACGTCTGTTTTCTGCGACCCGCCGTTTGTGCACCCACACACAGTCTCTCGAAGTGGATGACATAAGGCGTGGTAAACTAGGTACCTGGGCTGTCTGGGTGGGTACGGCAGGCAGGCAGGCAGGTAGGTAGGTAGTCAGTTACAGGTTGTCTTACATGCCATGTATACGCTGAATCTCTCTTTCTCTCTCTCTGCCTCTTTTTAATTCCTAATTTTTAATTCTTATTGAGGATTTGGCCGCGGGTCATCGTACAGCGTCGCGTCAATGGACCACCATTATTCCCCCTCCCATGGTTTGAGGCGCGCATTAGGTGCACTACGTCAGCCGCGTGAAAGCCTACATACAGTACGCCCCCTTCATCCGTTCCCCCGGGGCGCGCCTCAGTCACGGCCAGGCCATCTGCATTCGCGGGCTCTCTCCGTCGACCAAGGCCTGCGATACCTCGCGCTCTCTCCTTCTCTCCCTCTCTCACTACGTGCGGTCGTCAACGCTGGGCAGGATCCGATCCACCCATATGTAACCACAAACGTGGCCAGGGTTGGGGTTGGGGATTAAGTGGAGGGGGAGAGGGGCAGAGAGACCGAGGAGAGCGAACACACACATACTGCGTAGTACTAGTAGTACACACAGCAGGAAGCAAGCTGCCACTGGAGAGAGAGAGAGAGAGAGAGAGAGAGAGAGTGTGTGTGTGTGTGTGTGTGTGTGCCTCAGAAGCGGCCGGCTAGGACAGGGGCAGAGGGACAACCCCAAGTGGGGAGGCATTATGCCTGCAGCAGGGCCTGTATCCCTTTTTTAATTCTT
>JASUDE010000316.1:0-55686 GCA_034509685.1 Colletotrichum cereale | reverse complement strand
TATATATAGAAATAAATAAATATATTATACTTAAATATATTTTTTATATATTTTATATAATTAGTTAATTTATAGTGTAATATATTACATTATTATAAATTTATTACATATATTTGTATTTTATAATTTAATAATATACCTAATATTACAAATATAAATACATATAATTTAATAATCCATAATATTACATTATTATAAATACATGTATTTGTAATAATGTAATATGTAATATTTTAATACTCTGAGCCTTAGTAATATCCTAAGAGACTTATCTTATAGTATAGGATTCTATAGCCTTAGTAAAGTTAGGGGTGCTATATATATAAACTTCCTTAATCTTATTAGCTACGCTTTTCTAAAAGAGAGACGCTATATTATTATATTTATCTAGGAAGTTAGATATATTATTACTTTTAAACTTAGGAGCTTCTATAGAGTAAGGGGTTATAGGCGTAATAGTTAGTTACTTATTAATTAACTAGGCTAGTTAGAGGTAATTAGTAATAGTTATTATATACTTTATAAAGGTATCTATACTATTAGTAGTTATAGGTGTAGATTTAAGAGAAGAACTCTGCTTTAGAGGACTCTATATACCTTTATTATTAACCTCCTTTAGGTTAAGAGCTTTTTACTATATTATATTAAAGCTTACGCCTATAAAAGGACTAGATATAATATTCTTACCCTTTAAGGAGCCGTCCTCTAAGTTAGAGTTAATATAAAAGGGGTTAAATATCTTAGATTAGGTCTAAAAAAGGTTTAAATAGTATAGGAAATATAGTATAATTATTATTTCTTATTAATAGTAATTAGCTACTAGTTTATAGCTTATTACTAAATAATAACTCTATTCTTCTTATATAATAAGTTAAGTAGACGTTTTTTAGTCCTTAACATATAGTAGCTATATAACTCCTTATTACTTTTAGTAGCTATCTTATATATCTATTTTACTCTATTAATATTTCTTCTTATTTTTTTACTCTTATTATTATTTATTAGTTTTAACCTAACTAGTGCTTCTACTATACTTATTAGCTTAGTAAGACTACTATTATTTCTTATCTATATTAGTATGTTTTAAATCTAAAAGTCTCTTACCTAACTAAAAAGTTTCTTTTAGTTCTTAATAAAATATATATATATAAGAGATAAAAAGAATATAGAAATAAGTAATACTTATCTATACTAGCTGCTTTTAACTCTTTAAGAGAGATCTTTAGGGTCTTTAGTATTCCTACCTTAAGATACTTTAGTTCCTAGTAATATTCTTATAGCGCATCCTCTTAAAGGCGCTAATAGCTTCCTTAGGTTCCTCTTTAAGAATTGTTATAAGTAGTCTTACTAAATACGCTAGGCAGGTTAGTTAGTAGGTAATACGTAACCTAGTTAAGTAGAGAGAGGGATGCTTTAGTAAGATATATAAAGCTAATAAAGGGATTTATAGACCTAATTCTTTATAGCGTAATAGTATATAGCCTTTATACTACTTTATTAGGAGTTATAAGTTATATAAAATTAATATTTATAGTTACTAAATTTTATTCTAATATCTATAGTAAAGGTAATACGTTTTATATTATATTATTTATTAATCTATATAAGCTATATAGAAAGGTTAGACTACTCTCTAGAGGATAGATCTCTACTATCTTAAAAGATAGAATCTACCTCTAGGCACTATTAAGAAAGCGCTAGGCCTACTAGCTAAAAAGGCTAAAGGAAAAGTATAAAAACTATACCTACCTCTAATAAACTCTAATTATAGTAAGACGTATACTAATTAATAGGTCTTTTAATTCTTAGACTTAATTTAAAAAGAAAATCTAAAAAGGTAAAGTATTAATAGAGAAATTATAAAAATACTAATATATATAAAAGTAATAAGCTTATAGTAATAACTATATATTAACTATATAAGTGTGTGTGTATGCTATCTCTATAACGACTGTAGGGCCTTTCTACTTATGGGCTCTGTTTTTGCCCTGCTGTTTTAAGCCTTGACGCGAGACCACTTCACCTTATCACACTACTACCTAAAACTACTTTTCTAAATAACTATTACTCTTTAAGATTAGGCCTACTTCTTATAACTAGCCCTTATTCCTTAGATCTATATATAAAGCAGTTTTAAGAGGTAACCTTTAGTAGAATAGTATATAGAAGAAATAAGCTACTTTTAACTATATATCTTTACTACTAAGTAATCCTACTTTATAATAGTTATAAGCCTAGCTTTAACTTAATTATAAGTATAAAAACCCCTACTATTAAGAAGTACTATTTACTTATTAATACTTCTTTCTTAACTAACTTTTTTTTCTTTATTGTTTATCTCTTATTACTTATAATAACTTTAAGACGTTTAGTAGTTTATTAACTTAGAAGGTAGATAAAAGCTTCTATAGTATAAAGGTATTCTCTTACTTATAGAATATATAAAGAAGTAAAATATAAAGCTATATAATAAGTATAACCTTTATAAAACTACATAGTATAGTTTTTAGTTAGATAAAAGAAAAGAACTACTAAGTAAACTAACGTACCTTAAAGAAAATAGTTAGACTATAAGAACTATATAAATAATCAAGGTAAGTAAATCCTCTTTAGCTAAGTAAATTATTCTTAAGTAGTAAAAGGTATATTATTATCTCTTACTTTAGGTTAGTAGTACTATTTCTAAGGATATTATAGAAGGTATTTAGATATAAATACTAAATAATAATATTAAACTAACCCTCTAAGTAATAATCTTAGTACTTAAGAAGTAATATACCCCTTTAACTATATTAATAAGTAAAGCAGCTTATAAAAACTATAATAAGGTTATATTATAATCCTTATCTATAAGTTACTTATTTATATAGCTTATAGACTAATATAATATATATATAAAAGTAAAAGTCTATAAGATACCTAAGATTAAGGGTACTCTTATAATTAAGACTTTCTTTTATATAATTAAGTAGTAAATCTCCCCTTATAGGCTAATAGTAAGCTTAATGACCTTATAAAACTAATGTATTAAGGAATACTATTTAACCTTAAGATAGTATAGTAAGCTCTTAAGTAACTTATTATAATTATTACTTATTAAATCCTAAAAAGTAACTAAAGTATATACTACCTTTACTAAATATAAAAAGCTATTATATAAGGGCGAAAAGAGTTATAACTACCCCTATAGAAAACTAAACTACTATTAGTAACTAAACGTCTATAGATATATTAAGTATACACTTAAAGGTAATTCTAAAATAATTATATAGACACTAAGTAAGTTAGCTCTTAAGTAGCTAAATACTAAGCTAGTAAAACTAAAGTAAATAGACTTATAAGCTAAAGTTAAAAAGAAATAGAAGAAAAGTAATAAATTAATAAATATACCTACTTATCTACTAATAACTTTAGTTACTATGATAATTAATTTATATTTATTTTAAAGTACCTTATTACTTTTATTTCTACTTTTACTTAAAGTCTTCTTAACTTTAGTATTAAGCCTATATATACATAGTAAGAGTATAGTACTTAATAGCTATAGTAGTATAACTATCTTATATTAAATATAAGTCCTATATAGTTACTTATCTAAGCTAAGTAATCTTAAAGTAAACCTTTAAAAATAAATTAATTTAACTATATTATTATATCTTATAAAGCTTTTTTGCCTTTTTAGTTACCTTTAACTAATATAAATAGCTTATATACCTAAAGGATAAATATACGTTTTAACTTTTTAGTACTATATTTCTTAAAAAAACCTATCATAACGTCTTCTTAATCCTTTAGAGATTTATTACTTAAGTTACTTAGTAGTAAGGTATAAATATCTATAGGATTTAATAAGATAATAATACTTTAGTTATTAGTATTAAATGTAAAACTAAATATAAAAGGTAAGTAGTAAAGCTTAGAATTAATATTCAGCTTCTTCTACTAAATACTAAAAAGCCTATAAGAAGTAGTAAGTAAGTAAGCTAAAAAGTTATTACTTATATAATAAAGTTTTTTTATCTAGCTTACTTTAAAAGCTTAAGCCTAACGTAGTACTTATAGTAGTTTATATATATAATATAAGCCTTTTTTAACGCTATAACTAAACTATACCTATTAAAGAAAAAGAAGTATAGTTTAGGTAACACTTTTACTAGTAGGTATTAGTATATATAGTAGTATTATAGGATAACCTTTACCCTTACTAAAGATAAACCTTTATATATGAATACTAAGCTTATCCTCTAATAACTAACTATAATAAAAAAGTAAAAAGATAATAATATAAAGTTAAACTATGAGGGTATATTAAATACTTTATAGAATATATATAAAACGTATATAACTTATATAAGATCTAGGTACTTTTACTATATAAAGTAATTCTTATATATAATATATACTTTAATAAAATAAAGTTTTCCCTAAAGAATGTTAAAGATATAGATATAATTATATAACTAAAAGTATAAAGCGTAGTTAATATTATTAAAGATAAAGACTATAAGTAAGATATTATTATAGATATACCTAGGTTAATAAATAAGACAATAAAACTATTAGAAATTATAACTATAATAATATAAGAATATACTCCCTTATCTATAGATACTAAAATATACGCTTAAGACGTTAAGCTACTTAACTAAGGTATACCTATATAAAGAGAAAAAGAAGTTTAGACTCTTAAGATAATACCTATACCTAGTAAGGTATATACTATAGTTATATCTAATAAAAATAACTAACTAAGTAACATACTTAATAAAAGTCAAGTAGTAAGATCTTAAGATAAAGTTAAAGGGATAAGTATAAAGATAACTAGTAATACCTTATATAAAAGAGGTCTAATAACTACTAAGGACTTAGTTTATAACTAGCGTTTAGAAGTAACCTTAGAAATATAAGATAAGGTATAGCTACACTCTTAACTTACTTAACTAATTAATAAAAAGTAAGGCTAAGAAATAAAAAGAAGCTAATAGTAGTAATATACTTCTATATAATATAGTATAGTAAAGTTTACTAGTAAGAAATAAAAGCTAAGCGTTAGAAGACTGTATAAAAGCTTAAGGGGTAAGTCTACTATTTATATACTTTTTTTAGCCTTTATTTAGAGGTAAAAGTAACCCCTATTAGACTTTTTTAATACCTTTTTAAATAATTAATAAAAAGTAATAGATAAATTAAGACATAAGTATTATATACTATATATAGTTATATATATAGTAATATACTAAGTAATAACTTAATAGATATTAGATAAGTTAAGGTATTATTATAATAAACTCTTATGCCTTCTTTAGTTATAAAAAGAAGTATTTAGGCTACTAATAGATCTTTAAAAATACTTAGGTAAGTAATAGATCTTAAGGTTATTAAACTCTATTACCTTAAAGCCTTTAAGGTAATTAATAAGCGACTTATACTATATAAAATAAAGTTACTTCCTTTTAAATAGGTATAGGTATAGAAATAGGATCTAAAAGAATATCTTACTTACTATAAAGTAAAAGTTATTATAAAAAGAGATATATATAAAGATAACCCTTTTCTAAAGATAAATATAGTAACTCTCATAGTATAAACCTTTTATATTATAATAGTAATTACTATATAATTTAACCTTAACGTTAAGTAACTTAACGTTATTAATATGTTTCTTAACGCTAAGTAAAACCCCTTAGGTAAGCTAATATACTATAAGCTACTATAAGGATATTAATAATAAGAGAAATTTATAACTATTATATAAGCCTTATATAGACTATATAATATACTTATTCTTTAGTTTAAAGAGTTCTTTAGAACCCTTAAATAACTTAGCTTATAACTATTAAAAGGGCAGTATAACATAGTAGTTTACATCTAGTAGTAGGGATATATATATAGTATAAAATAACTATATACCCCTAGTTCGTTTAATCCTAACTACTAGTAACCCTATTTTAAGCGTAAAAGTCCTAACCGCTTAGTAACTAGTTAAGACCTATATATATAATAGGATACCTAATAATTTAATTAGCTTATACTATCTAAGTAATATAAACAGTACGCTTAAAGGGTAAGCGTATTAGGCGCTATTAAGCAATTAGTGTAAGATTAGTTAAGATAAGTTAATAGGTAAAAGGGGCTAAAAGCCTACTAAACTTATAGAGATATAAGTATTTACACTAGGTTAGAGAATAAACTATATAAAAATAAACTATATAGAGGTATTACCTTAGTTAAAGTATAAAAGTTATATATCTAGAGTAAGTAGGAAATAATAAAAGCACGTTATAAATAACTATTAAAAGAAGACCTTTATTTTAATTTTAATTTCTAAAAACAGTTTAATATATATACTATTTTATATTAATAATATCCTTATTATATACTTAAAAATAAGAGAGTTAGTAAGAAAAGCGATTGTAACTAGTATAAAAGAAATGTATAGAATAAAAGATATAGGCGATATAGAATAGTATCTTAATATTTAGATTATATATACCTACGCTAGCTAGAAGATCTATTTCTACTATAATTAGTATATCTATAATATAGCTATAAAGTTTAACTATACTAATAGAATTACTCCTATAACCCCTCTTCTAACTATTAACTTTATACTAAAAAAAGAAATAGTAATACTAACTAAAGTAAAAATATTTTAAGAAATAGTAAGATTAATCTTATATACTATAATTATAATCTAACTCAATATAGTATTTATATACTTCCTTTTATTAAAGTATCTTTTTTATACGCTTTACTTATTAGTTTACTTTAGAATTTTAAAGGGTATATAGCTCCTTTACATAAGTAATACCTCCTTTAGAGATAACTTTATTATATATTACTTATCTTAAGGATATATTATATTCCTTTTTAGTAGCTTGATTTAGTAGAAAAGAGTATAATAAGTAACTATTATAACGTTAATAACTAAAGCTAAACTTCTTACTCTAGAGTATATAATTAAAAAGCTTATTACTTTCTAACGTCTTTTCTATAATATCTCTCTAGCACTTAGGGGAAAAAAGTTTACTATATAACTTTTATATATAGGGTATAGCGCTAATTACGTGTTTTTAGAATTATATAATTATATTAGGTGTTTCTTTAGAAAGGAAGGTTATATAAGACTACTATTACTAGTATAAAAGGGGGAAAAAACCTAAAATAACTTTAATATATTAATATATAAAATATATAGCTTTATTAAATCTATACTAAAAAGAAAGTTAATATAATATACTTACTAATAGATAAAATACTAGTAGATAGACTTACTAAAAACTTTCTTAAGCTAAATTTAAGTACTTCTAAGTAATACTAAATCTATAAAATATATAGTATATAATAAGATATAAAAAAAGAAATAAGAAATAAAATAATAAGTAAAAGGTAAAAAAACTCTAAAATTAAAAAACAGCCTAAAGCTAAAAGACTTTAGGCGTTTTAAAAGATAGAAAACAGCCTATAGCTAAGAAAACTTATTTACTTACTTAAAGGAGAGTATCTATATATATATTAAGAAGTATAAATAATATAGAGTAAGTACTTTAGTTAGGGATAACCTTACTAATAAAGCTATTAATATTGGTATATACTTAATATACCTAAAGATACTAAATATTAACTAAAAAATTAAATAAAGCCTTATAGGTAAAAACTGTATAAAATATATTTTTAAACTACTTATTTTATTATACTCCTTTCTTACTACTTTTTCTTCTTCTATATCTTTTATAAGTATAAAGGCTTTCCTCTTTTTATTCTTTCTTTTAGGCTTCTTTAGGGTAAGTAGTAAGACTACTTATACCTAAAAGCTGTTATAGGCTAAAAGCCTAGTAATACTGCTTTAGCTTTACCTAAGCATAACTGTTACAGGCTACGCCACAATAAGTGTAGCCGGGCTAGTGCCTACTACAACCTACTATCGCTTACAACCAGCTAGGAGGGGCGCACACGTATAACACGCGTAAGATAAATACCTACGCAAACCGTACGTTATTTATACTTCTTACTTTCTCTCCTTAGCTTAGATAAATTATATTAAGTTACTATACGCCTATTATAAAGTAATACTAGCCTATTATATATCTAAGCTTTTAAAATAATAATAAATACTTTACTAATTATACTATATAATAAGTATATAATAAGAAGCTAAAATAGTAATAATCTATAAGACTTCTCTATTAGTAGAGGTAAAAGCTAAAATTATAGCCTTAAAGTAAATAATAGTAAAGATAATATAAGAAATAAGAGAGCTTAAAGTAAAAAGCGCTAACCCCTAAGGTATAAGCCTTATAATTAAATTATATAATAAGGAGTTTTTAAAAGTAGTAAATACTATACTTACTATAGCTACTATAGTTATTACACCCTTACTAGCTAAGAACTACCCCTAGGTTATTTAGAAACTAATACTAAACCCCCTAAAGTTCTCTAGCTAGCACTAAGACTTCCTAATATAGTTATACTAAATATATAATAAGCTATATATTAATAAAGCCTTTTTATAATAAAGTAAAAAGCCTAATACTTTATTAACTCCTATTTAAATAAAGCGCCTTAAAGGATAGTATTAACTTACTATAAAATAAAGGAAGCCTAAGTAAATTACAACTCTAAAGAGTTTCTAAAATACCTAAAGTATATATATAGTAACCTAAATATAAAGACTTATATATCTACCTCTTTAATAAGTATTAAAATAAAAGAGTATAAATCTTTTACTACTTTCCTTTTAAAATTTAAATAGGTATTAGCTAAAGCTAAAGGCTACTTATAGCTAAGTAAAGTATAAATTATACTTTTTTTAAACGCTTTTCCCTTTATATTTAAAGCGTATTAGTAAGCGTCTTACTCTCTCTTACCTTTTATACTTATATATAATAAGTAAGTAAAGTAGCTTAAAAGGTTAAAAACCTAGCTAGTAGTATATAGCCTACTTACTAATACCTACTACTTTTAGTATTAAAAAATACTAATAGGAATATATAAATAATAAGAAGAATAATAGTATATATAGCTAGTAAAGCTAAAAAAAAAGAACACCTTAAGGTATAAAAAGTATATACTAAAATACGTTAGTACTATACCTATTAGAAGATTAGATACTTAGTTTAAAATTACTCTAATAGTAAGAAAAAGAAGAGTAAGCCTACCTATATAGCTAAAGTAACTACTAAGATTAGGGAGCTTAAGGAAAGTAATAACGTCTATAGTATAGCTAAAAGTAAGGAGGAGTTAGAAAAAGAATAGCTTTAAAGTAAAATTAGGCTTTAAAGCTAATAAGTAAGAAGCGTATAAGATAAAAGGAGTTTTAGTATAAAAGGAGAATAATTAGACTAGCTATACTACTAAATACCTATATTAATAAAGGATCCCCTACCTAAGTCCTTACTAATACTAGTTATAATACTTATGTAATAGTAAATTATAACTTTATATACGCCTAGTGCTTTTTATATATCTTTTAAAAAAATTCCTTTTAAAAGGGTTTACTAATAAATTAGCTAGTATAATAGTAAAAGCAGTAGTTATATTTAACCTTAAGTTTTATAGCTACTACTAGCGTATATATATATATTATATATAGTCTTAACGTTAATATATTCCTAAGGAAACTTTAAATAGAATATAATTATACTATTTATAATACTATATAGCGTACTATTTACTATAGGTAAGTAGACCTTACGCTATACCTAGTTAGTTAGTAAGAATCTATAATAGTATATAAAATTAAAGCTATATAAGTAATTAGAGTACCTACTTTTATAGCTATCTATTATAAGGCTATATATAAGGACTACGCTACCTACTATAACCTATCTATAAGAAAAATAAGTAAGGATTTATAGGTGTTCTTTTAGATTATAGTAGTTAGCCTTACTAACGTAAAAAAAGCCCTATAGCTAAAGTTAGATAAGAGGGTAAGATAAGCTACTAAAGTTATAGTACTTCTATAGTAAGTATATAAGGGATATAGTAACTTATTTAACCCTAACACCTTAATAGAAGTACCTTTATATTAGCCTAGCTATAACTACTATATAGACTTATAACTAGAAGTAACCTTACTATAAGGCCCTTTTTATAGTATATTAAGAAAGGAATTATTAGTCCTAAAGAAAACCTTAGAGGACCTTCTTAATAAAGGTTTTATCTAAGTAAGTAGCTTTATAGTAGAGGCGCTAATACTTTTTATATATAGACTAGGTAGTAGATTACGCTTTTACTATAATTATTAAGCGCTAAACGTAATTATAAAGAAAGACTATTATCCCTTACTACTTATCTCTAAGATACTTTATTATATAAGATTAGTAAAGTAGTATACTAAAGTAAATATAGTAGTAGCTTTCTATAAGATATAAATTATAAAAAGTAATAAGTATAAGACTACTTTCTATATATAATATAGACTCTTTAAGTAATTAGTCTACCTTTTTAGTCTAATAAATATACTTATAAACTAATAGCGCTTTATAAATAGCTTACTTTAGGAGTTTCTTAATAACTTTATTACTATATACCTTAATAATATTTTTATTTACTTTAATAGAATAAAGGAGGACTATAAGTAGAAGGTTTACTAAGTCCTTAAGAAGCTTTATATAGTAGGACTTAGCTTAGACGTAGGAAAAAGCAACTTTAGTATAAAGAAAGTAAAATACGTTAGTTTTATTCTAGAAGCTAAAAAAGGTATTTTAGCTAACTTAGAAAAGGTATACACTATTTATAAGTAGTTAGTACCTTAGTCTATTAAAGGCGTAAGAAGCTTCTTAGGTTTTACTAACTATTACTAAATATTTATACCTAATTATACTAAGGTAGTTAAGCTAATAACTTATCTAACTAAAAAGGGTGTAGTGTTTATATAGTCTATAGAGTATACTATAGCATTTAAAGAGTTAAAAAGCTACTTTATATCTACTTTATTACTATAAAACTTTCATTTAAATACCCTAACGTTTATAGAGACTAACTACTTTAGGTTTATATTAGGAGGCGCCTTAATATAGATAAATAATAAAGGTAAGTACTAACCTATTACCTTTTACTTATAAAAGCTTATACTAGTATAATATAACTACTCTATCTATAATAAAGAGTTACTAGTAGTACTAAATTACCTCTAAGTATAAAAAGTAAAGTTATATAATACTAAGAACCTCTTTAAAGTAATAGTTAACTATAAGTCCCTTAAGTACTTTATAAAAAAGTAGAAGTTAATAAAGCGCTAGAGCTATTAGGCTAAAACGCTTAGTAAATATAACTTTTATATTATATACTAACTTAGTAAAGATATAAGGGTTTCTAATATGCTCTCTTAGTATAAGTAAAATACCCCCTTTACTTAAGATAATAACTATAAGTAGGGGTGTATTATCTAAATAATTCTAAATAAAGTATAGCTAGTAATAGCCTACTATATAATAGAGGCACCCCTAGCGCTATATATAGAGATATTTAAGGATAAGGGATTATAGGCTTTATAGGCTATAACGTAAGACGCTAACGCTATCTTCTAAGTAGTATATCCCCCTCTAATAGCCTATATACTTAGTTAGTATAATAAAGCTATAACTTAACTATAACTAGGTACCTTAGTAGAAATAGTACCTTAGAGATACTTTTATAAAGGTTCTACTAGCTAGGTTAGTTATAGATAGTATAGCGCTTTATTTTATAACTATAACGTATATAAAAGTAGTAAGATCTAGCGTAATATAAAGAAAGGCTTTTTATAACTACTAAGTATACTTAAGTGCTTAAAAAGTAACCTCTTAATAGACTTTATTATAGACCTCTTACTATTTAGCCTTAACTATACTACTAATATATAGGTTATTATAAACTACTTAGGAAAATTAGTAATACTTAAGCTAATAGTAATAATAGATATAAAGGTGTATACTAAAAGATTCCTAAGTTACTATTACTACTTTTATAGTATACTAAAGAGTATTATTAGTAATAAGGGGAGTAATTAAATAAGTAAGTTCTAGCGTAAGTTTTATATACTTATAGGTATAAAGTAAAGACTAAATATATTATATTACCTATAAAGTAATAAGGCTACTAAACGCTTTAACTAAGAGATTTAAGTAATATTATACGCCTACGTAAGTTACCTTTAAGAGGATTAGGTGTGTTAGACACTAGTTATATAACTAGTAATTAATAACTATACTATATTAGTAACTAGGTTAAGCCCCTTTTTTATAAAATATAGTTACTATATAAACCCTATTATAGTTAAAGAGAGTACACTAATAATAGTAAATATATATAAAAAGGTTACTAAGTAACTTATATAATAAATAACTAAAGTAACTTTAATAGTATAAGTAGTAATAGCTATAGCCTAGTAATAAACTAAAGAGTTAGCTAATAAGTAGTAAAGTATAGCTAAAAGGTTTAAAGTAGGTAATAATATATAGCTATTAATACGTAACTATTACTCTTTATAACTAAACTATAAGCTTAATTAGCTATACTACTATTACTAAGTTACTAAAGTAATTAGCCTTTTTATAGTTAAACTTAACGTACCTAGTAATATTTATAACTAATTTTATATAGACTTATTATATTATACTAGAAGTAACCTATTACTAGGCTAAACAGCCTATAATATATAACTTTTTCCTCTAATAGAAGATAGTAAAAAAGAATAGTATATTATAAAAATAATTAGTATATAATAGTATAGTAAAAGAAAAATAAGAATATATTAGGCGCTAGTACGCTAGAAGGGTTTTACTAAAGCTATATAGAAACCTATTAAATTAGTTAAAGATACTATAGCCTTAGACTCTTTTAAAAAGAAGTATAAACCTATTAATATTTATAATAGAGGTAATATATATATATATATATATAAATAGAAATATATAATAAGTAGATAAGTAATAAATCTCTATTAAAAGGCTATAGCCTATAAAGAATAACTAAGCTTTATAAGGTATATAGTAAAGCTATATAAAATAAATATACTTAGAGTATATAAGAGACTCCTTTACTAGAAGTCTCCTAGCTTAAAGGAGGGGCTATAACTAAGGTTAGTAGTAATAAAGTTAATAAACTAAAGATATAAAGTTAGTATAAAAGTTATATAATAGAAAAAATAAGACTAGTACTTACTCTCTTAAGAGAGACTAAAATCTCCTTAACTATAATAATAAGGTGTTTACTTTAGGTAGCTATAAGACTACTTACATAAGAAGTAACCTTAATATATATAGCGTTAGTAGTAGTAGTAGTAGCTTAGGTAGTAATAGTAGTAATAGTAAAGGCTAGGAAAAAAGAAGTAAGTATAGTAGGTATAAGAGGCGTATTATTAGACGTACTATAGGCACGCTTTCTATACGTCTTCTTAGTACTCTTTTATACCTTTTACTCTAAGTTAGTTATAACCTCTTAGGCCTTAATAGCTAGCTAGAAGGAGGTATACTTTATAAAGCTAGAGGTAGTTAGAGTAGTAGTATAAGTAGTAATAGATATTACCTTATAGAGGCCTAAAGAGGCCTTAGGGATCTAAGTTATATTAGTAAGGCGTAAGATTTATATAAGTAATAAAAGACTTATAGGTTAGTAGCTATAGTTAGACTATATAAGAGAGATAATAGTGCCTATAGGTGCTAATATTCTCTATATAATAGATAGTAGTAAGGTTATACCTAAAGTAGTATGTATATAAGAAGTAAGAGTATATATAAAAGATAGTTAGTATATAGGTAGAAGTAGTAGTAGAAGTAGTAGTAGGGGTAAAAGTGTTAGTATAGTATCTCTTTATAACTAAGAAGCTATAGTTAGCCTTATTAGCCTTATTATTCTTATTATTCTAGCTAGGTTAGTTAACTTATATAATACGCTTACTAAAGGAAAGTAACTTATAGTAGGGGTAAGTAACTAAGGCTTAAGGCCTAAGGGGGTAATAAGGTTAAAAACCTTATTATCTTTAGGGGATAGAGAGTAACTAGGGATAGTAAGAGGCTATTTTATAAGTTAGTAACTAATTAGTAGGTATATATATATATATATAGGCCTATATAAAGATTAGTTTACTTATAGCTATTATAAATTATTTAATTTCTATAATTAATAGCTAGTAATTAATAAAAAGGATAATAAAAGTAAAAGGAAAGTATAGTTATATATAAGATAAATACTTATAATATTAATAAACAGGCTAGTAAGGAAAAAAGAAAAAAAATAATAAGCCTACTAGCCTATAGGATTATTTAGTAGGTAATTTCTTAAGATATAGTATATAACTATTAAGGGCTAGTAAAGCCTTATAGTATAAGAGGGAAGTATATGTTATAGGCTACGCTATAATAAGTATAGTTAGGCTAGTGCCTACTATAACCTACTATTACTTATAACTAGCTAGAAGAGGCGTACACGTATAACACGTATAAGATAAATACCTATATAAACCGTGCGTTATTTATACTTCTTACTTTCTCTCTTTAGCTTAGATAAATTGTATTGAGTTGCTATACGCCTGTTGTAAGGTGATACCAGCCTATTATAACAACTGACTATCTAGTGCCTCTTTAGAGGCCTACTAAAGACCTACTAAAGGCCTACTAGTACACCCCTACTATTAGATAAAAGCCTTATAGCTATTTATAAACTTTCCTTCTTTTTTTTTATAGTTAAAAGTAAATAGTAATAAAAGTACTTTACTAGTTAAACGTATTATAAAGCTAGCCTTTTATATACTTTTAACTTACTTATAAAAGAGATAATTAGGTTAAGCGTAGCTCTTTACTAGTTTTATAATAGCTAATAGAATAAAGGCCTAGCTATAATAGCTAGTAATGAAAGTAGTTAGCTTACTTTAATAACGTATTACTAAGCTTACTATAAAGCTTAAGTAATATAAGAAGAACGTAATATAACCTATAGATATAGCTACCTAAAGTACTAGTACCCCTATAGTAACCCCTAGTAAAAAGCCTTATTAGAAACTACTCTTTTTACTACTAAAATTCTTAAGTAAACGTTATAAGTATACTACATAAGTATAATAGATAAAAAATAAAATCCTAATAGATAAAGCCTTTTACTTATTAAACTATAAGCTTTAGTATCTTATTAACTTATACTTAGATACTAGTTTTTAGTAAGTAGTTACTATATTCTGTACTACTAGTAGTAATAACAAACTATAAAGACTAAAGGACTTTATATTCTACCTTAATTAAACCTACCTAAACCTTAATACCTAACTAAAGGCTATAACTAGTATTTATAGCTTATATTAAAAGAATAATAAAAGCTTAATAGCCTTTCTCCTGAAGTTTAAATATATACTTATAGAAGTAGAAGGTAACTACTAGCTAGCTAATACCTAGACATTCCTTTTAAAAGTAGCCTTTAACTAGAGGCTTAGGGAATACCTAATTACTATTAAACTTCCTTATAACTATACTAAGTAGTTAGTAAGGGTTTAAGAAGTAGTATAAAGGCTAAAGTATACTAAGCTAACTACTTAAAGGGTTACTACCTAGTAACCTTTAGCTAATCTATTTTAGAATAAAAATAAAGATACTTATATAGTAAGCTTTATTAAGGTAGCTACTATTAAAACTATAAAGTTAAAGAAAATAAAGCTAAAGCGTTAGTTTAGCTTTTTAAGCTTTAGTAATTACTAAAACTACTATTAGTATTTTTTATATAAAGAAGTTAGCTATATTACTATAAACTACTAAAAGAAAGTATAAAAGCTAAAATACATAGCTAAAGTGAAGGTAAGCCTAGCTAAAAACAATAGTAAAGAAAACTAAGGGACTACTAGCTCCCCCTCTAAAGAAGAGGATTTAAGAAAAGAATAGCTTTAGAGAAAAAATAACCCCTAAAGCTAATAAAAAAAAAAGTTAAAAGATAAAAGAAATACTAAAAAGAATAAAAAATACTAGCTAATTAGTAGTTATATAAGTAAAAATTAATAAAAAGTACTTAGTTTATCCTTTTATAAATATTAGTTATAAGGTTTACTCCTTAGTAGACTAATCTCTTATTTACTACCTCTAACTACTACTTATAAATAGAAATAGAAGACCTTTAATAAGGTATAGTAAAAATAACCTATTACTAGGTAATACCTTAGGTGTAGTAGCCTTTAACCTTAAGATTAGTAGCTATATATAGAAGGTTTATACCTATATAGTTAAAGGCCTAAAGCCTAAGCTTTACTTAGGAAAACCTTAGATAAAGTATAACTAAGTAATATATAATATAGTAGCTAAGTAGCTATACTACTATTAAAGTAGTATTATAATATATACTATAGATTAAAAGGAACTTATAAAGCTAAAAGAGATATAGTCTATAAAACTTACTAAAGCCTTAGTATTTATAGCCTTTTACTAATAAATTATAAGGCTTAAGATAAGCCCTAAGGGCTTAAAAGCTATAGCCTAAGTTATAGCTATAAGCCTAATAGATAATAAGAAAGTATTAAACCTAAAGAAGAAAGTTAACGCTAGAGATTATATACTAAGTAAAATACTAGAAGAGTTTTTAAACCTTTTTAACCTTAAGAAGGTATACCTACTACCTCTCTATTACCTAAGCCTTAATTAAAAGATACTTTTTATTTTTATATTAAATAGAAAAAAACTATTACTACCTTAAGGCTTACGATATATTATATTTTATAAAGAACTTTTAGTTTTTAAAAAGATACTAAAAAACCTATTAGATAAAGGATTTATTAAAGCTAGTAGCTTATTAATAGGTACCTTAGTACTATTTATTAAAAAGCTAAAAGGAGGGATTAGGTTTTATATAAATTACAAAGCGCTAAACGCTATTACTAAGAAAAACTAATACTTACTTCTCTTTATCTTAAAGATACTACACTATATAAAAGTAGCTAAGTAGTATATAAAACTTAACGTTATTATAGCTTTTTATAAGATTTAAGTAGTAGCTAAAGACTAAGATAAAATAGCTTTTTATATAAAGTATAGTCTATTTAAGTAGATAGTTTACCTCTTTAGGCTTACTAACGCTTTAGCTATCTTTTAGTAATATATTAATATTATGCTATAAAGGTTTCTAAATAACTTAATAATAGTATATATAGATAATATACTTATTTATACTAATAGATTAAAGAAGAACTATAAAAATAAAGTATAAGTAGTCTTTAAGGCTTTAGTAGTAGTAGGCCTATACCTAAACCTAGTAAAGTATAAGTTTTTAGTTAAATAGGTTAAGTATATTAGGTTTGTTATTATAGTAGGAGAAAGTATTTTATATAACTTTAAAAAGCTAAAAGCTATTAAGGAGTAGCTCCCCCTTAGGTAAGTTAAAAGGGTGTAAAGTTTCTTAGGCTTTACTAACTACTACTAGACCTTTATACCTAACTATATAGAGATTATTAAGCTACTTATAAGGCTTATAAAGAAAAAGGTAATATTTTATTAAAGTATAAAAAAAGAAAATATATTCTAATACCTTAAGAAACTCTTTATTAGAAAACTAGTACTCTACTAGTTTAACCTTAAGAGAGAAACTATTATTAAGACGGACTACTTAGGGTATACTTTAGGGGGCTTTCTAATATAGAAAAATAAGTAAGGTAAAAAGTATTTAGTAGCTTTTTACTTCTAAAAGCTATTTTTAGTAAAGTATAACTACCTTATTTATAATAAGAAGCTTTTAGTAGTACTATTTTACTTTTGTATATAGTATATAAAACTATAAAGCGTTAAGCCCTTTAAGATTCTAATAGACTATAAAAGCCTAAAGTATTTTATAAAGAAGTAATACCTAATAAAGAAGTAAAGCTAGTAAGTAGAAAAGCTAGCTTAGTATAACTTCTACTTTAAATACTAGTAAGGTAAAAAAGTAATAGTTTTAAATATACTTTTATACTAAAAGTAAAATACCTTTAAGAAATAAAAAGATAAATAGAAGATAAAACGTATAGTATAAATTAATTTTAGTTATATGCTTTTAAGCTAGTTTATTCTTACTACCCCTTAGGTATACTATACTATATAAAAGTAACTACCTAAAGTCTTTATAACTATAGTATTTAGTAATTATATAAAACTTTAGAAGCTATAAAATAAAACTACTAAAGAAATTATAATATATTAAATAGCTTACTATATAGTAAAGTAAAAAGATAAAAGCTTCCCTCTTAAGCTTTACCTTTAGGTCTAAATTACTAAGTATACTATTAATAACCTCTAACGCCTAACGTTTAGAAAAAAGCTATAGGTACCTAGTAGTATAAATACTAATAACCTTCTAAATAAGTTATATACCTAAATTATATAAAATAGTTATAACTTAAAGGTTATAGGCTACCTAAAGTAAAATAGTACTTTAGATATTATTAGTAAGAGGTTTTTTTAGCTAAGCTTATTATACTATAAAAAGGGTTTATTAAAACTATAACGTCTATAGAAGAGGTTATATCTAGCGACAAACTAAAAAAGGCCTAAAAAGGCCTCTTTTAGTACTTTATAGGTTATAAAGTAAGCTATTAATAGATTTTATAACTAACTTACTACTAAAAAAATAAAATAAAGTAATCTAGATATATATAGGCTATTATTAATTACCTAAAGAAGTTAGTTATACTAAAAGAAATAATAACTATAGAAGTAAAAGCTTATACTAAGTAGTTTATTAGTTACTATTATAGGTACTATATTATACCTAAAACTATTATTAGTAATAAAAGGTTTAACTAAACTAGTTATTTCTAAAAAAGGTTTTATAAGTTAGTAGGTATTAAGAGGCTTTTAAGTACTACTTACTATCTATAGACTAATAGAAGTATAAAACAGTTTAACTAAAAGATATAAGCTATATTATAAGCTTTTATATATTATACTTAAAATAACTAAAGAGAGCTACTACTTAGCACCTAGCTAGCTATTAATAACTAAACTAATAGTACTATAGAAGTTTTACTATTCTTCTTTAAGTATAATTATGATATTAACCTTTTACCTACTAAAAAAGAGTCTTTTAGTATATTAAATAATAAGATATAAGTAGTAAAGTAGCTAATTATAAGACTTAAAGATGCTATAAAGTTTATATAAGTAGCTATTATAGCCTTATAGTATAAAGCTAAAAAAAACATAAATAAGAAAAAAAGACTAATAGAAAAATACTAAGTAAGTAATAAGGTCTAGCTATTAGTAGCTAACTACTTTATACTTAGGCTTAGTAAGAAGCTAGCCTAACTATATTATAAGTGTTAAGTAATAAAGGTAGTATCCCCTTATATAGTTAAATTAGATATACCTAGAGGGATTTATCTAAAGTTTTATATAAACCTACTATAAAAAACTACTAAAGACCTAATACTAAGCTAAATATAGGTAGATAGCTAACTACTACTAATTATTAGGATAAGTAGTAAACTAAAGTAGACTATAGAAGCTATTTTAGTAGTATAATAGTATAAAATTAGAAAAGAAAAGACTAAAGAAGTATTAGTATAGTAAAAGGGTTATATAAAGCTAACTTAAGAACCTATAGAAGTAGTAGTAAATAATAATACACTAGATAAATATAAGGTAAAGTATAGCCCTATTAAGGATAATAATAGTAATATAGTATATACCTTAGCGCCTTACTAGTAAGCTAATAAAGAGGGGGGATAGTATTATAGGCTAAAAGCCTAGTAATACTGCTTTAGCTTTACTTAAGCATAACTAACTATCTAGCGCCCCTTTAGAGGCCTACTAGAGACCTACTAGAGGCCTACTAGTACACCCCTATTATTAGATAGTAGCCTTATAGCTATTTATAAACTTTCCTTCTTTTTCTTCTTTAGTTAAAAGTAAATAGTAATAGAAGCACTTTACTAGTTAAACGCACTATAGAGCTAGCCCTTTATAAAAGCATACTACTTTTACTACCTAAATATTATTAATGGAAGTAGAAGTATTATAATAAAAGTAATATATAGGCTTTAGTACTAAAGTACCTCTTGAAGTATATAAGAAGGCGTTAGCTAAGCTAATAACCTTTAGAAAAAGAAAAATATAAAAGTACTTATAGGTAGTATATCTCTAACACTTAAAGCTATAACCTAAAAGGTAAAGGCTATTTAAAAATCCCTTTAGTATACTTCTTAAGTAATACTTATAAAGGCTAATAATAGTATACCTTTTTACTTTAGTTTTTTAGTACTTTAGTATATTGATAAAAGAATTATTATTACTACCTTTTCTTTTATGCTTTTAAAATAAGGTAGAAGCCTACCTTTAAAGTTAAACGTATTATAAAAATAAAGTAAGTTAACTACTATTTTATCTTCTATAAAAAATAAGTTAGTAATTATAAAAAATAATAATTAACTAAAGTAGTAAGACTTACTAAGTATAAGTAAAAAGAAAACTTCTTTACTTAGCCCCTTATAAGTAAGAGACTAAGCTTTATCTACTTTAAGAAGTAAATTCTAATACTTAAAGATAAAAAGTAAAACCTAGCTTCTATTTATATAAAGAATACTTTTTAAGAGAGCTTTAGTTATTTTAAAAAAGCTATATAAAATTAAAATATTAGCTATAAATTAAGATAAAAATAAAGGATATAACTTATAAGACCTATTTATAAGAGGTTTTAATTCCTATATAGATTTACTAAAGATCTTTTTCTCTTCTTCTTCTTCTAGTAAAGAGAAGGTATATTGAAAGTAGTAGTATAATATTACTATTACTTATATAGATACTTAAGCTATAAAGGCTACTATATACTATCCCTCTTAAAAAGTTATAATATATATATAACTTTTACTAATAGTAATTATTTTATAAGTTATCTAAAAATGTTAGTATATTAAGAAAAAAGCGTTAATTTACACCTAAAATAATATTATTATAGTAACTTATAATTAATATTTATTATTATTAAAGAAAAGAAAAAAGAGAGGAATTAATAAGTAGGCTTATGTAAATATCTAAATTAACTTATATAGCTAAAACTAATAAAAACTAACTAACTAACTAGCCTTACTAATTAAGGGGTATTATAAAAGTAACCTATAATTATATAATAACTAGCCTATTTATACTAGAATTCTTTTACCTATAGATATCTTATTTATTATTATTTAGTATAAGCTTTTACTACATATATAGTAACGCCTACTATAGCGCTAATTACGTGTTTTTAGAATTATGTAATTATATTAGGTGTTTCTTTAGAAAGTAAGGTCGTTTAAGACTATTATTACTAGTATAGAAGGGAAAAAAACCTTAAAATAGTAACGCCTAGGGGGGTATATTATAAGGGATACTACTACGTAACACCGCTTTTCTAAATAACTATTACTCTTTAAGATTAGGCCTACTTCTTATAACTAGCCTTTATTCCTTAAATCTATATATAAAGTAGTGTTTAGAAGTAACCTCTAGTAAAATAATATATAGAAGAAACATACTACTTTTAACTATATATCTCTACTACTAAGTAATCCTACTTTATAATAGATTATATATACTAAATTATATAAAGTACGCTTTAGTATTAGCCTAAATACTAATTAATTACCTTAATAGTTTCTTTAGTAGTTACTTCTTTAGCTAGATTATTAACTAAATAACTTAAGAAGCGCTTAAGTTTACTAATTACTTTATTAATAGTCTTTAAGTATATACTATTAGCTGAGTCTATATAGAGAATAATTAAGCTAAAGATAGCCTCTTTTAGAAGCTACTAATTACTATATTAGTAGTTAGCTACCTAGCTAGTATACTATATATTATACTATCTAGCTAGCTATTTTTATAAGGGATAACTTAAATAGTTAATACCTTTAATAAAGTCAAAAGTAGTAAGTATAAAATTCTAAATAGTATCTTTATCTTAAGTTAAGTAAGTATACTATTTATAAGTAGTATAACTAGTGTTAATTATATAGCTAGGTAAATAGTATTTAAATAAAAAGAAATATATAATAACTAAGGATTAGTAGTAGCCTTTTACTATTATAAAGATTCTACCTATAGAGTTTAAAACTTCTATAGTCTTAAAGTATAATATATATATATAGTAAGTATAAAGGGCTAGCTCTATAGCGTATTTAACTAGTAAAGTGCCTCTATTACTATTTACTTTTAACTTAAGAAGGGAAGAGGAAAATAGGAAAATCCTATTATATTAGTCTATATAGTATAAAGGGGAGCGCTAGTAGGGTACTAGTAGGGCGCTAGTAAGGCGTAGTTACTTAGGTAAAGCCTAGGCTAACATACTAAGTATTAGCTTATAATATTACTTCCTCCCCTTATCCTACTAGTAGACCTAATAGGTATAAGCTAGGTCTTTATTATTATCTATAATATTACTATATTCTACTTTATACTTATTAAATACTATAAGCCTTATAATAGCGTTAATTAGTTTCTAAAAGAGGTTTATATATTCTTTTTAATATACTAATACCTTTTTAGTTTTCTTTTACTTTATAACCTTCTATCTTACTACTAATATATATTTAACTTAATATTACTTTTTACTATCTACCTTAATTACTAGTAGTAGCTAATTATCTATTTAAGTCTAATTAAAAAGTAAGTTTTTTACTACCCTTTATAGTAAGTCTATATAGAAGTATAGGTATATATACCTAAAGATATTAAGTTTAATAATATATAGTAAAATAATCTTAGTAACCTTATACTTATAATATAACTAAAATAACTTCTTACTTAGTCTTAGTATTATATAGTTTACTATAGAAAGCTAAACCTTATTACCTACTTAGTACTACTTTATTAAGCTATACTTCCTATTTATAGTTTCTTTAGCTTTATATTATACTACTACTATAGTAGCTTATATAAATTCTATTACTTCTCTTAACTAGTAGACTACTTAGTTAGCCTTTTTAGACTTACTATCTATCTATTAATAGTTTACCTTTTAGCTAAAGGGGTACTAAAAAGGGCTTAAAGAGCCCCCTTTTTACTTACTATTAAATATATATTTCTTTATAGACCTTATAATTCCTATAAAATCTTTTTATATTATAAAACTATTTTAGCTAAAAGAACTTCTTAAATATAATCTTTAAGATACTATTCTTTTTTAGGTAACTTATTAGTTTAGAGTTATAGTAGCCTTAAATAATTTAGGTCTAAAGTTTATTTAGTAGATTCTTAGCTTTCTCTCCTCTAGGTACCTATAGTTAGTCTTAGAAGGTTAGGCGCCTATAGTTATTAAGGGCGTACTTAGTAATCTATACCTTAAGATAAAGATTTAGTAAAAAGCTTATAAGCTAGTTTTATACTACTATATATACTTACTAATATATAGTATTTTTTACTATAGTTATTTCCTATAGGTATTATAGCTTATTATTTTTACTAAATATTATAGTTAGAAGTAAATAGTTATCTTTTAGCTTAACGTATTATACTTAGGGGTATTTAGCTAGGGTTTCTTATAGAAATATATAGTTTAAAGTAACTTAAATTACTTAACCTTTTAAATTTTTTTCTTTTTACCTAAAGGGTATATTTTATTCTTTATATAATAGTATATTAAAGACTACTATATTTCTACTTAGTTAGTATTTAAAGTAGAAGTTATATTTAGCTAGCTTTTTTACTTAGTAGCTTTACTTCTTTATTATATACTACTTCTTTATAAAGTATTTTAGGCTTTTATAATTTATAAGGATCCTAAAGGTTTTTATACTCTATAACTTTACTTACTAAGCTTTAAGATAATATAGTACTACTAAAAGCTTCTTATTATAGATAAAGTAGTTATACTTTACTAAAAATAGTTTCTAAAAGTAAAAAGCTACTAAGTAACTTTTACCTTCCTTATTAGTCTATATTAAAGTACTCCTTAAAATAAACCCTAAGTAGTTAGTCTTAATTATTATATTAGCCTTTAGCTTAAACCTATAGAGTACTAGCTTTATAGTAAAGAGTTTTTTTAACTATTAGAATACTACCTCTTTATTTTCTCTCTATTTAAAAGGAGTCTCTTTCCTTATTAGTTAAGTAAGTAGTATAGTAATCTCTATATAGTTTAGTATTATTATAGGCTAGTGCCTAGTATATTAGCTTAGGCTTTACCTAAGCTACTATACCTTACTAACGCCTTACTAGCACCCTACTAACGCTCCCCTTATACTATATAGACTAATATAATAGGATTTTTCTATTTTTCTCTTCCCTTCTTAAGTTAAAAGTAGATAGTAATAGAGGCACTTTACTAGTTAAATATACTATAAAGCTAGCCCTTTATATACTTTTAACTTTACTTATAAAAAATAACACTAAGTTAAGCGCTACTCCCTACTAGCTTAATAATAGCTAATAGAATAATAGAGGACTAACTATAGTAGTTAGTAAATAAAGCTATTAAGCCCCTCTAAGATAGGATTACTTAGCTTACTATAAAGCTAAAGTAATACTAAATAAAAGCAGTAAAAACTATAGGGTTAACTATACTAAGAGGTAGTACCTCTTTAGTAATACCTAGTAAAGAACTTAGTAATAAACCCTAATAGAAGCCTTTACTCTCTCTACTAAAGTTTAATAGTAAATAATAAGAGTATATAGTATAAGCTTAGTAAATAAAAAATAAAATTAATATAGATTAATCTTTTTACCTTTTAAACTAAAAGTTATAGTACTTAATTAATATATACTTAGATTTTAGTTTTTAGTAAGTAGTTACTACTTTTTATATAGCTAAAAGGAATAATAGTTACTAAATACCTAAAGATTTCCTTATATACCTTAACTAAACGTACCTTAACCCTAATACCTAACTATATACTACTACCTCTATATATATACTATACTAAAAGAATAATAAAAGCCTAATAATATTCCTCCTAAAGTTTAAGTATATACTAGCTAAGGTAGAGGGGAACTAGTAGCCTATAGTAGTCTAAATATCCCTTTTTAAATTAGCACTTAACTAAAAATTAAAAGAATACCTAGTTATAGTCTACTTACTACTATATAACTATATAAAGTAGCTATCTTAAGTATAAGGAATTACCTAAAAGATAGAAAGAGTAAAGCTAGCTTCTTATATAAAGTAGTACTAGTAGGCCCCCTAAGGCCTACTAAAAGATAAAGATAAAAACACCCCTATAATAGGGTTAGTTTAGGTAGTAGCTATAAGTAACCTTAAGACATAAGGGAGCTATACCTATACTAGGTCTAGTAGCTTAGAGACTAATAAACACCCTAACTACTAAGAATACTTTAAGTATAGTAAAATTAACTATATAGCTTTAAACTATTATACAAAGCTTAATAAAAAAAAGAAAGTAGCTAAACCTACTAAAGTTATAAGAGTTAAAAAGACCTCTCTAAAGGAAAGTAGGTCTAAAGACTAGATAGCTACTAGCTTTTCCCCTTATAAAAGTAAGAAGTTAGGAAAAAAGTAGCTTTAGTATAAAATTAGGTTTTAGAGGTAATAAAAGAAGAAGTTAAAGAATAGACTTAGTTATAAAAAGCTTTACTTACTATTAGAAGATTAGCTTCTATATAGGTATAAATTAATAAGAGATATTTAACCTACCCTCTTATTAACTATAGCTATAATATCTATATAATAGTAAATAAGAAGCTAGCCTATAACCTCTACTTACTATATATAGACTAAGTTAAAAGACTTATTTATAGGTTTATAAAAGAAGACTAACTAATTATTTTTACTAAAGAAGTAGTAGTAATAGACCTAAAGATTAGTAGATATATTTAGAAGATCTATATATATATTATTAAAGACTTAGAACACTAAGTCTACCTAAGCAGACTATAGATAATCCTAAATAACGTTATATACTAAGTAAAAGATTACTAAATATACTATAGTAAAAGAAATATAAAAGTATATCTTTTAAACTAAAAAGAACTTTAGAATATAAAGCGTATTTAAAGTATAAAGCTATTACTAGCTTCTACCTTTACTATTATATACTAAAAAGTAGCTTAAGTATAAAAAGAAATAGTAGGTAATAAGTAAGTAATACTAGGTGTTAAAGTAATAAGCCTATAAGATATTAAGAAAGCCTTCTAACTAAAGAAGAAAGTTAACCTATAGGACTATATCTTAGTAGATATCTTTAAAGACTTCTTTATACTTTTTAACCTAAAGAAGGTATACTTACTCCCCCTTTAGTAACTTAGTAGAAACTATAAAATACTACTAATACCTAGGCTAGATAGTAAAAACCCCCTATTACTATAAGGACTACTATATAATATATTATAAGAGGAGCTTTTAGTCTTAAAAAAGGCTTTAGAGGATCTATTAGATAAAGGGCTTATTAGGGCTAGTAGATTAGCTACTAGTACCTCAGTGCTCTTTATTAAGAAGCTAAGAGGGGGAATATACTTCTATATTAACTATAAAGCCCTTAACGCTATTACCTAGAAAACCTACTACCTACTTCTCCTTATATTAGAAACACTTAAATATATTAAACTACTAAGTAGTATATAAAACTTAATATAGTAGTAGTATTCTATAAGATAAGAATTTATAAGGGAGATAAAGAAAAAATAGTATTTTAGACTAAATATAGACTTTTTAAATAGCTAGTATACCCCTTTAGGCTTACTAATACCTCTACTTTATTCTAATAGTATATTAATAGTATATTATAATAGTTTTTAAATAACTTTATAATAGCCTATATAGATAATATCCTTATTTACTTTAATAGTATAAAGAAAAACTATAAAGCTAAAGTATAGTAAGTCTTAAAAGTACTTATAGTAGTAGGTCTATACCTAGACCTTACTAAGTATAAGTTTACTATAAAGAAAGTAAAATATATAAGCTTTATTATTATAACTAAAAAAGGGATCTCCTATAACCTAAAGAAATTATAAGCTATTAAGAAGTAACTACCCTTTAGGTTTATAAAGGGAGTCTATAGCTTCTTTAGGTTTAAAAACTACTACTATATATTTATACTAAACTATATAAAGATTACTATAATACTTACCTAACTAATAGAGAAAAAGACTTCTTTTAAATAAAAAGAAAATAAAGAGGTAGTATTTTAATAGTTAAAGGAACTTTTTATTATAAAGCTAATACTCTTTAGGTTTAACCTAAAGGCTACTATAATAATTAAGACTAACTACTTAGGGTTTACCTTAAGAAGTACTTTAATATAGACTAATAAAGAGGGTAAAGGTTACTTAGTAGCCTTCTACTTTTAGAAACTATTTTTAGTAAAATATAACTACTTTATTTATAATAAGGAGCTTTTAGTAGTACTATATTATCTTAAAGCTTAGTAAGTAAACTTATAAGGTATAAAAGCCTTTAGAATTCTTATAAACTATAAAAGCCTAAAATACTTTATAGAAAAGTAGTACTTAATAATAAGGTAAAGGTACTAAGTAGAAAAGCTAGCCTAATATAACTTCTACTTAAAATACTAACTAAGTAAAACGTAGTAGTCCTTAATATACTATTATATAGGGAATAAAAATACTTTTTAAGTAAAATAATAAGAGAAAAAAAAGTTAAGTAAGTTAAGTTATTTTAGACTATATATTCCTATAGAGAGCTTTAGTTAAAAGCCTTTAGGTATAATATATTAAGCTAAAAGATAACTACTTAGTTTAAACTATAGTATTTAGTAGAAATAATAAGTTATAACGCCTATAGGAAATAACTATAGTAAAAAACATTATATATTAGTAAGTATATATAGTAATATAAAATTAGCTTAAAAGCTTCTTACTAGACTTTTACCTTAAGGTATAGATTACTAAGTATACTCTTAATAACTATAGGTACTTAAAAAAGAAGAAGCTAGTAACCTACTAAATAAACTTTAGACCTAAATTATCTAAAGCTACTATAACTCTAAACTAATAAGTTACTTAAAAAGAAATAGTATTTTAGAGATTATATTTTAAAAAGTTCTTTTAGTTAGAATAGTCTTATAATATAAGAAGATTCTATAGAATTATAACGTCTATAGAGGAATATATATTTAGTAGTAAGTAAAAAGGAGGCTTCTTAAGCCCCTCCTAGTACCCCTCTAGCTAAGGAGTAAACTATTAATAGACTTTATAACTAACTTTCCCTTAGTAAAAAGAATAAAAGCTAAATATATATAGGTAATAGTAAATAAGCTAAAGATGTTTATAACACTAAAGGAGATAACTATAATAGAAGTAGAAGTATATACCTAGTAGTTTATTACTAGCTACTACTAATTCTATAGTATATTAAAATCTATAGTAAGTAATAGAGAAATAAACTAAGTAAGCTGCTTTTAGAAATAGTTTTATAAACTTATAGAGGTAAAGTAGCTTTTTAGTACTACCTACTATCCTTAGACTAATAGTAGTATAAAAAGATTTAACTAAAAGATTTAAGTAATACTTAAAGCCTATATATACTATATATAAGAAGATTAAGGGAAGCTACTACCTAGTATATAGCTAGTAATTAATAATAAGGTTTCTAATACTACTAAAATATCTCTCTTCTTTCTAAAGTATAATTACTATATTAACCTATTACTAGTTATAGAAGAAGAAAGACTACCTCCTATAAATAGTAAGTCTAAAAAGGCTAACTAAATAGTCTACTAGTTAAAAGAAGTAATAGAAATTATATAAGCTACTATAGTAGTAGTATAATATAAAGCTAAAAAACTATAAATAAGAAGTATAGCTTAGTAAAGTAATACTAAGTAGGTAATAAGGTTTAGCTTTCTATAGTAAACTATATAACACTAAGACTAAGTAAAAAGTTATTTTAGTTATATTATAAGTATAAGGTTACTAAAATTATTTTACTATATATTATTAAACTTAATATCTTTAGGTATATATACTTACGCTTTTATATAGACTTACTATAAAGGGTAGTAAAAGACTTACTCTTTAGCTAAACCTAAATAAGTAATTAGCTACTACTAGTAATTAAGGTAAATAGTAAAGAGTAGTACTAAGTTAAATATATATTAGTAGTAAGATAAAAGGTTATAAGGTAGAAAAAGACTAAAGAGGTATTAGTATATTAGAAAGAATATATAGACCCTTTTTAGAAACTAATTAACACTATTATAAAGCTTATAGTACTTAATAAGTATAAAGTAAAATATAGTAATATTATAAATAATAATAGAGACCTAGCTTATACCTATTAGACCTACTAGTAGGATAAAAGGAGGAAGTAATATTATAGGCTAATACTTAGTATGTTAGCTTAGGCTTTACCTAAGCTACTACGCCTTACTAGCGCTCCCCCTATACCACGTAGACTAATATAATAGGGTTTTTCTATTTTTCTCTTCTCTTCCTAAGTTAAAAGTAGATAGTAATAGAGGCACTTTACTAGTTAAACGCGCTATAGAGCTAGCCCTTTTTAAGTATAAATATATAGTAGTAGTTTATAAATCTAAAAACGCTATAGACTTCCTTTATAAACCTAAGGGGTAGCTACTTCTTAATAGCTTATAATTTCTTTAGGTTATAAGAGATCCTTTTTTTAGCTATAATAATAAAGCTTATATATTTTACTTTTTTTATAGTAAACTTATACTTAGTAGGGTTTAAGTATAGACCTACTACTATAAGTACTTTTAAGACCTACTTTACTTTAGCTTTATAGTCTTTTTTTATACTATTAAAGTAAATAAAGATATTATTTATATAGGCTATTATAAAGTTATTTAGAAACTACTATAGTATACTATTAATATACTATTAGAATAAAGTAAAGGTATTAGTAAGCCTAAAGGGGTATACTATCTATTTAAAAAGTCTATATCTAGTCTAAAATACTATCTTTTCTTTATCTCTTTTATAAATTCTTATCTTATAAAACGCTACTACTATATTAAGTTTTATAAGTATACTTAGTCTACTACTAACCTTAACTATAAAATTCTTACCTACCTACCTATAGAAATATACTACCTTTACCTACTAAATACTATTATAAAAGTTATAAGACTACTATATAGTATTTTAGAAATAGAAACTTACTAGTAGGTAGTATATAGTACCTATTATAAAGAGAATCTCTAGATAAATATATTAACTTTTAACTTTTACCTACTTATTTCTTTTACTAATAATAAGAATTTTAGGTTAATTAGTATAGAGACTAATAATACTATTAGCCTTAAAGAAAAAGCTTTTTTTTACTATAAAAACGTTAAACTAAAGAAAGCTACTTTTATAGTAAAACTAAAGTAATTCCTTAATATTAGCTAAACTATTACCTTTAATAGTAGTATACTTTTACTTAGAACTAATAGTAAAATTACCCTCTACTAAAAGGGCTAAAGTAAATAATTATAGCCTATTAACCCTAATTTACTATACGCTCTCTAGTAATACGTTAAATAATATACACGTAAGGCGTATATTACTTTAATCTATTAACCTAAGGCTTACTTTAACTATTTAGTTATAATATAATACTAATCCCTTATAACTAAAAAGATTAGAGATCTTAACTACTATATTACGTAGTAAATAAGTAACCTTAACTATAGACTTTACTTTATACCTATTTACCTTATAACTATAAAACTATTTATCTTTATTAATAAATCCTTTATAAATAACTAAGACCTTATATCCTAACTTAGCTTTATTATTATTTTTATAAATAAAGAGGATAGTAATAAACTAACTAATAAAAACCCTAATAATAATAGTTACTTTACTATTAATAGTAATATTATCTACTTTAGTTTAATAAAGTATAAGAGAGTTACCTATAGTATTCTTACTTCTAAGGTATACACTATAGTTACTAAAGTAGATATTACTTACGTAGTAAGAACTACCCTTATAATAGTTATAAACTAACTTTAGATACTATAGATACCTATAGTTACTTATACTAACTTATACTTTCTCTATAAATACCTTATAAAACTTAGTACTACTAAAGAGAAGTGCCTTATAATTAATATAATAGCTTTTTACTAGTTAAATAAATACTATAAGATCTATAAAATATAATTAAGTTATAGTAGTAATAACCTAGCTAATAGATTTATAAAGTTATTACTTAATAAGGCGCTAGAGAGGCTTATTACTAATAGAATAGTAAAAGTATAAATAAGTAGATAGGTATCTTATACGTAACGATTTATATAGGTAAGAGATACTTACTATTATTACTTAAAAAAGGGGTATTTTTCTAGTACTTTTACTATAAGAGAAAGTTACTAGTGTTATAATACTGAGTATTACTAAACCTATTGGGTTTACTAGGTTTATCCCTAATAACCTACTACAGCTATTAGCTGTGGTTTAGCTGTAGTATCTACTGTAGCTAACGGTGTATTTTACTACCTATTTAACTAGGCAGCCTATAATAGCTATACTTCTTAGTTACGTATAATTAAACTAAAACCCCTTATTTATTACTTACCTATTAATACGTACGGTTAACTATATTATAACCCCCTTATAATAAACCTATAATAGGGTTTTTTATATAAACTATAAGTCTAAAAACAAAACTATAATCTAATATATTATAAATAACGCCTCCTACCTTCTATTAAACCTAAGTAAAGTAAGATACTTTATACTAACTAGCTATACCTTAAGTAGCTTAACTAGCCTTATACTAATTAAATTAATTTAGAAATATATATCTATATTAACTTCTACTTAGTACTTAGTGTACTTCTATAAATTAGTTACTTATTCTTTAACTATTTCTCTAATAAGTATAGGATATCTAAATATAATATAATTTAAAGTACTATCTACTTCTATTTATTTCTTAAATTATTTAGCTATATAATTTAGTTTTCTATTATAATTATATTAGTAAAAACTCTCTTAAAACTAAGTTACTAATCTATTAGTATATTACTACTTTTCTTTAGGGTGTTACTATTATTCTTTAGGACTTTATACATAGTTAAGTAGTAACTTAGCTTTCTATAGTTATAGTATATTACTATTAACTAAGGCTTAAGGTATTATAAAGTATTTATAAAGTATTTATACTTTTTTTTTTTACCTTAAGACGTTCTTTTAGGTAGGAACTTTAGGTTTTAGCCTAATATTAATAAGACTTATATACTACTTACTTATAAAGTAGCTTTTTAAAAAGGTATTTATCTTAAGTTAGTACTTATACTTTTATATAGTCTTTTTTAGAGGTTATTTTATAATAACTTACTATATAACTTTATATATAGGTCTTAATATCTCTCTACCTTTTATACTATATTCTTAAGGGTTTTAATCTTTACTTTTTATCTAATTATTTCTCCTTATAGTAATATAAGTAACTTAGAAAAGAAGTTATAAGCCTACTTATAGCTATCTTTTACTTTATTCTTTATAATATAGTAAATTATATTTTATTTAGTAAAAAACGTTATAAGTAAATTTTCTATTTTCTTTTTTATTTTAAAAAAAGCTTTATAATATTTTTTTTTATACTTTAAGGTTAATATACGCTTAGTAAATAAATATTAAAAAATCGTTTTATTTAATATTATCTTTTAACTTTATTTTATAGTTTTACTACTAAGTTTATATTAGTAAAGTTACTTTTAATAAAGCTTAGGTAATATAATAGCTTACTAAAGCTTCTAGCTATAAGTTATTTACTTCTTTAATAGCTTTTATTTTATTATCTATTTAGGCTATAAAGAAGTTTTTATATAAAACCTAATAGTTATAGTTAGGTAGTTTTTTATATTTCTTTAGTTAATCTAATATTATAAAGTATTTAATAAGTATATAAATAAGCGTTTAGTTTTATTAATATATCTCTACGTTTTACCTTTATATCTCTTTTTACTATATCTAAAATATCTATATAAAATCTACTAGACTTAAGTTATATATAGCCTCCTAAAGGTAAAAATAGCTTAGCTTATTACTTAGTAATACTAAACCTTTACTATTTATTTAGCCTTATCTATAGCCTCTTAATTTATGTTAATAATAAGATACTTATATTATTTTACATTTAGTAACCTTTTACTTATCTTATATTAAGTTATTAAGGGCTTTATTATAGAAATATAGTATTACTTAATAGGTATAAATATAAACTAGCTTTATACTTATATTTTATTCTATAGATATTTATAGTTTATTTAGGCTTTCGTTTTACCTTAAGATTACTAATTATTTACTATTAGAATTATAGTATTTTATATAATCTTATACTAGTTATTTTATTTTATAAAGCTAAAAGAATTATAGAGGTATATATAGCTATAAGCTTTAATTAGGAATAGCTTAGAAGGTAGCTTTATTTTAGTAGCTAGACTTTTAGCTAAGGATTCTATAAAGCTTACTTTTACTCTTAAGATTATATTGGCGACGTATTACTAACTGTTAGCTAGGTATTTCCTATAGCTAGTCTAAAGGCCTATATAGTCCCTTTATAAAACGTTAGTTAGCTATTTCTTATATGTCTTCTTATTATAAAGGGAACCTTTAATTAATTAGGTTAATAATTTATTTAAGAATTACCTCTTCTTTTATTATAGTTATCTTTATTAAATTTATTTATCTTTTAGGTTATATAACGCGTTTAGTACGTGAGTTATAAATTATCATTTAAAATACCTTAAAGGTTTAAGCTGCTTTTTATATAGATATCTTTAGGTCGTTTTTAATAGCCTAAATAGTTATCAAGGGGCCACACAGCCCCTTAGACTAGCCGTAGGGAATCCTTAGCTAATAGTTAGTAACATGTTACCTATATAAATCTTAGGTAAAGGCTTAGCCTTTATAAAATCTTTAGCTAAAAGTCTAGTTACTAGAATAGACCTACCTTTTATACCCTTTTTAGTTACAGCCTATAGCTATATACCTTTATAATTCTTTTAGCTTTATAGACTAAAATAACTAGTATAAAATAAAATAGAGGAATATAATTCTAATAGTAAATAATTAGTAATTTTTAGGTAAGATAAAAGCCTAAATAAACTATAAGCACCTATAAAATAAAATATAAATATAAAGCTAGCTAATATTAGTACCTATTAAGTAATACTATATTTCTATAATAAGCCCTTTAATAACTTAGTATAAGATAGGTAAAAGGTTATTAAATATAAGATAACGTAAGGATTATATTATTAAGATAAATTAAGAGGCTATATATAAAGCTAAATATATAGTAAAGATTTAGTATTACTAAGTAATAGGCTAGGTTACCTTTAAATATAAGAGGCTATATATAACCTAGGCCTAATAGATCTTATATAGATATTTTAGTTATAGTAAGAAAAAACATAAAGGTAAAACGTAGAAATATATTAATAAAATTAAAAGCTTATTTATATACTTATTAAATACTTAATAATATAAAATTAACTATAGGAATATAAGAAACAACCTAACTATAACTATTAGGTTTTATATAAGAACTTCTTTATAGCCTAAATATATAACTAAATAAAAGCTATTAAGGAAGTAAATAACTTATAGCTAGAAGCTTTAGTAAGCTATTATATTACTTAGGCTTTATTAAGGGTAACTACGTTAATATAGACCTAGTAGTAAAACTATAGAATAAGGCTAAAAGATAATATTAAATAAGACGACTTCTTAGCGTTTATTTACTAAATATATATTAACTTAGAAGTATAAGAAAGGGAATACTATAGGGCCCTTTTTAGAATAAAGAAGAAAGTAGAAGACTTACTAATAACGTTTTTTACTAAATAGAATATAATCTATTATATCTTAGGGAATAAGGTAGAAGAAAGCTATAAGTAGGCTTTTAACTTCTTTTCTAGCTTACCTATATTACTATAAGAAGGAATAATTAGATAAAAGGTAGAGATTAAAACCCTTAGGAAGGTAGGAAAGAGGTATAGAGATATTAAGACCTATATACTAAATTATATAGTAAGTTATTATAAAATAACCTCTAAAAGAGACTATATAAAGATATAGATCCTAGCCTAAAATAAGTACTTTTCTAAAAAGCTACCTTATAGGTAAGTAGTATATAAGTCTTATTTACACTAAGCTAAAACCTAAGGTTTCTATCTTAAGGAACGTCTTAAGGTAGGGAAAGAAAGAGTAAACGCTTTATAAACACCTTATAACGCCTTAAGCGATAGTTAATAGTAATATACTATAACTATAGGAAGCTAAGTTACTATTTAACTAAGTATAAAGCCTTAAAGAATAGTAATAATACCCCTAAGAATAGTAGTAGTATACTAATAGGTTAGTAACCTAAATTTAAAAAGGCTTCTATTAATATATTTATAATTGAAAACTAGGTTATATAGCTAGATAATTTAGGAAATAAATAGGAGTAAGTAATATTCTAGATTACACTATACCTATAGATACTATACTAATTAGAGAAACTATAAAAGGATAAGTAATTATTTTATAAGGGTGTACTAAGCACTAGGTAGAGGTTAATATAGATATATACTCCTAAATTAATCTTATTAATATAAAGCTAGTTAAGGTACTTAAGGTATAGCTAGCTAGTATAAAGTGCTTTACTTTAATTAGGTTTAATAGAAGTAAAGAGACGTTATCTATAACGTATTAGATTATATTCTTCCTTCTAGACTTAAGAGGTAGGCTGTAAAACATTTAGTAACTCTTTACTAAAGTAACGCAGCCTAAGGGCTTTATAGACCTCCTTTTATTCTAATTGTTAATAGAAAGAGAAAGTATTATTATTAATACCTAAATAAACTAGTAGAAGTATAACTATATATCTATTACTAACTTTAAGTAGATTATATAAGAAATAATAGAAAATAATAAGAAGGTATATATAGTATATATTTATAGCGCCTTAGTAGATAATAAATCCCCTATAGTAGCCTTAGGGGAAGAAGAAGAGAGTGTAAGGGAAATAACTATACTCCCTTTAGGACTAGAATTAGAATAAGAAGCGTTTAATAAATAGGTAGTAAAGATAATTAACCTACTACTAAGGGTAAAGCACACTATATACTTAGAACTAAATAAGAAACCCCTATATAGGCTAATATACCCTCTTAAATAGAAGTAATTAAAGAAGATTTATAACTATATTACTAAGAATATAGTAAATAGTTATATAGAGGCGTTTGTTAGTAAAGCAGGCGCCTTAATCCCCTTTATACCTAAGAAAGATAGTACCTTACGCCTCTATATAGACTATAGAGGTCTGAATAAGGTTATAATTAAAAATAAGTATCTCCTACCTCTAATTAGTAAGCTCTTAGAGAGGCTTTATAAAGTAAAATAGATCTTGAAAATTAATTATAGAGATATATAATATTATATTTATATTAAGCTAAAGGACTAATAGAAGATAGTATTCTAAATAAGATATAGTTACTTTAAATATATAGTTATACCTTTTAGACTTATAAACACACTTATAACGTTTTAGATGTATATTAACTAAGCGCTTAGTAAGCTAGTTAATATATACTATATTACGTACATAGATAATATAATTGTTACGATGCTAAGCATCGCTAAACCCATCGGGTTTACTAGCTTTATTCCTAATAACCTACCTAGCTATTAGCTATGGTTTAGCTATAGTATCTACTACGGCTGACGGTGTATTTTACTGCCTGTTTAAGTAGGCGGCTTATAATAGTTATACTTCTTAGTTACGTATAATTAAACTAAAACCCCTTATTTATTACTTACCTATTAATACATACGGTTAACTATATTATAACCCCCTTATAATAAACCTACACTAATTAGTAGTAGTTAATTTTATAGTAAACTACTACTATAATTCACTATAGATTAGTAAGGATTTACTAGAAGAGATAATTTAACTAGGAGAAACGCCTAAAGAGAGTTATACTACAGATAGAAAGCACGTAACAAAACCACTTATAGATATAACTTATAATTATTTTATACTACTTATTAAGAAGACTTCTTATTACTTAATATAGTAGTAGAGAGCCTAATTAGCTAATTTAAAGCAAATAAGTAACTTGCCCCCTTAGTAAGCAGAAAAGACACTAAGAATATACAGCTATTTTACACCCCTTTACGACTTTATTACCCTATAAGAAGTTAATTCTAGACTATAAAAAACACCTTAATTTACATACTAATAGATAATCTAACCTTTATATAGTTACTAAAGAGTAACCTATAAGCAAAGTTAAAAAAAAAAAAAAAAAAAATCCCTACGTAATAACTCTACTCTAAGTATAACGTATAGAATAATACTAAAAGCTTCTTTATTAAAAACCTTAGTAGAGGATAAATCCCCTATAAGATTACTATTAAATACGTTACTACTAAGTAATAAAGAGTCTAAAGTAGAAGAAGTACTAATAAGAATTATAAGATCCTAATTAAAAGTAATAAAAATAGTGTAAATCTCCCTAAAACCTACACTATAAACTATAAACCCTAAAGCTATATTTTAGATACTAAAGAAGCTTACTTACTATATTAATAAATAACTATAAGGTATTATATGAATTAATAAGATACCTAACAACCTCCTAAGTAATAACTATAGAAAAGCGTTAGGTACTATTATTATTTATAAAATAATAATTTTTATTAAAACAAACGTAATTAAAGCTAACCTCTAGGATAGTATCTATTTATTCTTTAGTAGGTAGTTAAGAGACGATTTTTATACTATAGATAAGGACTTACTTATTAAATTCTATAAATTCCTTATAAAACAAGGAGTTTAAATCCTAAGAAGTAGTAATTCTAAAATTATAAATAAAATTTATAAACTTATTAACTATAAGGATTTCCCTATATAGAATAAAGAGATAATTAACTTAGTTATAAAAAAGTCTAAGAGCTTCTAAAAAAGAATTAAAGATAATAACTTCTATAATAAGATTACTAATAACTTTAAATTTTTATACTTATTAAGCTATTAAACTAAAGTACTATAAAATAACTAAAGGAAAACTATAAGCCTACTATATAAATTATATAGGGAATATATAGATACTCTATTTATTAAGGAATCTTTATACCTTAATATAGAATTTACATTACTACTACCTAAGGAAAGTTACTAACCTAGTTACTATATAAGCGTTATTACTATAAATCTCCTTATAATAACTAAAGATAGTAGAATTACAGCCTATTAGATAACTAACCTTACTAAGTTATACTCTAATAATACTATATTAAAGTATAGCGCTAGTTCTTATAAGACTATTAACTTAAAACTCCCTATATTTATTAATCTCTATATATAAGTAGGTATAAATTATAGCTAATATAGTACTATAATTATAGTTATACTTACTAGTAAACTATAGGAGTATTACTTTACTACCCTTTATAAATATATTAGTAATTTTAATACGTTAATAGTAAAAATTAAGGCCTAGTTTAAAGGAGATAAAGTCTACTAAGTCTATATAACTAAGCTCTACTATATTAACTTTAAACTAGTTACCTATAAGAACCTTAGTAAGAATAAGCTAGAAGTCTTTAACCTCCTTATTAATAAGGTTAACTTACTTATAAAATTAGTAAAATAATATAGACTTCTAAGTAATAAAGAATATTATAACATATTAATTACCTATTACTAAGGTATCCCTAAGTGTACTATAGTACTTCTTAACCTACTAGTAAAATATAATATACTATATATATAACTTTATAATAGCGTAAGTAATATAGTTATAATTTATAAAACTAAGGCGTAGTATTATACTAACTAGACCTAAAAGGAAGATAGCTACTTCTAGGTTAACTATAAGTTTAATAGTTATAATAGCTATTAGTTATAATAATAGTAACGTAACTATATATATAGTTTATATAAGAAACCTTATAAAAGAGGGAACTTTACTATAAAGAAGTGTTTTATTTATAGTAAGACTAGCTATTAGTTAACTAAGTATTTAATAGAAAAACGTAACGTATCCTTCTAGAGATATAAAAGCTAATATTTTATAGAGACTTTATTAGAATTTACCTAGTTTCTTATAAAGTATAAAAAATTAAAAGCTACTACCTATAATAAGACTAAGGAGGAATATAAAAGTAGTAATAAAGATACTAATCCTTATAGTAATAATACCTTCTTTATATTTATAACCTTTTATAGTAAAGAAGTAGTTAACATCCTTAAAGTCTTTAAATAACTTTATAACTAGGCTACCCTCTATATAATTACCTATAACAACCCTCTTTACTATAGGCTTACTATAAAGAGTAATAGTAATAGTAAGGTATTTACCTTTAATAACTAATATACTATAATAACCTTCTAAGGTATTATACCTAACACTAGTATAGCCTATATATTAACTATAGGTTAATAGTAATATTACGCCTTCTATAAGCACCTTAATATAAACCTACTACTAGATATAACCTACACTAGTAAAGCTAGTATTTACTTTAGTAGTAGTAAGAACTTTAAGTCCCTTAAAGCTATAAAAGTACTTATACTAATTAGTAAACTTACCTTCTATATTATAACCTTAGATATACTATTCCTTCTCTACTTAAAGGATATAAATAATAATAGTATTAGATTTAATAACCTTACTAACTTACTTATTAAAGGTAAAACAGTTATACCTATTATCTATAAATAGGGTTATATATAGATACTTTTAGAATTACCTAAGCGAAGCGTAGTAAATTACTATCTAACTAATACTAAGCTATAGTAGATTTACTATAGATTTAGCTACCTATTAGTTTAGTAACTTTATAAAGTACTCTAACGTATTAGTAAGGTAGTAGAAATCTTATTAATTAAGGAGATTAATAAGTTTTACTAATACTACAAGCTAAACGTAAAGGCCTTAGGAAGGTTTAAATTTACTTTTTATAATAACTATAAGTTTAACTATAAGATTCTTATAGATATAATATATCTTAATAGTAATAAGCTAATACTTTACGTTATTAATAGAGCTACTACGTTTAATATAGTAAGATTTCTACGCTTTATTACTATAAAATATATATAGGAAGCGCTACGTATATACTAGATTAACGTATACCTTAGTCTGCTAGACTAGATTATTATAGACGCTAGCCTTAACTTCTATATAGCTAAGTTTAAACGCACTACCTAAGGGTTATCTATTAAAGTAAAAGAAATACCTATTAAAGCCTATTAAAGTATTAGTAAAGTTAAACAGTATTATACTACTTTTTACTACGCCTATAAAGTAATTTATAGTAAATTAAATATAAAACCTAAAGTTACACTTTAACTTATAATAAAAGTAATTAATAATACTACTAGCCTAAATAGACTTATCTTTACTTTTCTTATATTTAGTATATACCCCTATATTACTATTAATTCCCCCTTATTACCTATAACCTAATAGTAAGTAGACGCTATAAAGAAAGTAATAAAAGAAGTATACTAAATCTATATAAAAAGATAAATAAATAAGGCGCTTACTATATAAAACAGCCTAAACACTATAGCTACTATAGCCCTCTTACTTTAATCCCTTATATATATATAGTATAAGAAATATAGATAGAAAGGTCTATTTTAGCTTATTACTAATAATAGCTATACCTATACTATTAAACTCCCCTATAGCCTAAAAGACTTCTATATTACTATTATTAAACCATACTATATATAAGAAGAAGACTAAAAAGGTATAGTTAATAATACTAACCTCTAACTAACTAATAAGCTGTAAGCGTAAGAAGTTATTACGCTAGGTCTTTAGCTAAGTAAAGAGATTTATAATACTATTATAGTTATACTAGAATAACTACTATAAAGAGGTTATAGTAGATTAAAAAAGAACCCTACTACCTTTATTACTAAGGTTTCCCCTAATACCTTTATTATTAGTTACGCCTTTCTTACTACTAAAGAGGTAAAAAACTACGCTTTTATAGTAAAATTACGTAAGGAAGGTATTATTACTACGCCTAGTAAGCTATTTATTTACTCTAACTCTATAGAGGTAAAAGGACTTAAGGACTATAGTGTATTTTGTATAGTTATTTATTATAAAAAGGAATATAAAAGAATATAGATTTTTAAGTTATAAATAGTCTATAAAGTAAAAAGTAAAGAGATAAAATATATAAAAAGTTATATCTTATAATTTAGAGGTATACTAATAATAGTAAGGCTATAATTCTTACGTAGTTACTATTTATCTAGTAAATAGCCTAATAGCTACTACTTACTCTTACTTTATTTTTACTTTATAAGGGATATATCCTTTAGTTACGTAATATTACCTAAGCGTATACCTAGTCTACTACTAACCTTAACTAAGTAATACTTACCTACCTACCTATAGAAATATACTATCTTTACCTACTAAATACTATTATAAAAGTTATAAGACTACTATATAGTATCCTAAAGGTAAGGACTTACTAGTAAGTAATATATAGTACTTATTATAGAGAGAATCTCTAGATAGATATATTAACCTTTAACTCTTACCTACTTATTTCTTCTACTAATAATAAGAATTTTAGGTTAATTAGTATATAGACTAATAATACTATTAGCCTTATAGATAAAGCTTTCTCTTACTATAAAGACGTTAAACTAAAGAAAGCTACTTTTATAGTAAAACTAAAGTAATTCCTTAATATTAGCTAAACTATTACCTTTAATAGTAGCGTGCTTTTACTTAAAACTAATAGTAAAATTACCCTCTACTAAAAAGGCTAAAGTAAGTAATTATAACCTATTAACCTTAATTTACTATAAGCTCTTTAGTAATACGTTAAATAACGTATATATAGGGTGTATATTACTTTAATCTATTAACCTAAGGCTTACTTTAACTATTTAGTTATAGTATAATACTAATCCCCTATAGCTAAAGAGATTAAAGATCTTAACTACTATATTACGTAGTAAATAAGTAACCTTAACTATAGACTTTACTTTATACCTATTTACCTTATAACTATAAAACTATTTATCTTTATTAATAGACTATTTATAAATAACTAAGACCTTACGTTCTAACTTAGCTTTATTATTATCCTTATAAATAAAGAGGATAGTAATAAACTAACTAGTAAAAACCCTAATAATAATAGTTACTTTACTATTAATAGTAATATTATCTACTTTAGCTTAATAAAGTATAAGAGAGTTACCTATAGTATTCTTACTTCTAAGGTATACGTAATAGTCGCTAGGGTAGATATTACCTATATAGTAAAAACCACCCTTATAATAGTTATAGACTAACTTAAGATACTATAGATACCTATAGTTATTTATACTAACTTATACTCCCTTTATAAATACCTTATAAAACTTAGTACTACTAAGAAGAAACGCCTTATAATTAATATAATAGCTCTCTACTAGTTATATAAACGCTATAAGATCTATAAGATATAATAGATTTATAGTAGTAATAACCTAGCTAACAGATCTATAAAGTTATTACCTAATAAAGCGCTAGAGGGGCTTATTATAAATAGAATAATAAAAGTATAAATAAATAGATAGGTATCTTATATATAATAATTTATATAGGTAAGAAACACTTACTATTATTACTTAAAAAAGGGGTATTTTTCTAGTACTTTTACTATAAGAGAAAGTTACTAGTGTTGTAATACTGAGTATTGCTAAACCTATTAGGTTTACTAGGTTTATCCCTAATAACCTACCTAGCTATTAGCTGTGGTTTAGCTATAGTATCCACTGCAGCTAACAGTGTATTTCACCGCCTGTTTAACCAGGCGGCCCACAATAGTTACACTTCTTAGTTACACATAATTAAACTAAAACCCCTTATTTATTACTTACCTATTAATACGTATAGTTAACTGTATTATAACCCCCTTATAATAAACCTATAATAATAGTTTATTCTAAGACTAAAAAGTAGTATATAAAGGATATTCCTAAGGTTTTTACTAGGCTGTATAAGGTATAATTATTAATAAAACTTAGTAAGTATAACTCTTATATATAGAAGACTAAGTTTTTAAGATATATTATTACCTCTAAAAGTATATTAATAAATAAGAAGAAAGTATAAGTAATTACTAAATAGAAGCTACTAGTATTATTTAGAGAGATTTAGGTGTTTTTAGGATTTTATAACTTTTACTATAAATTTATCCCTAAGTATTTTAGTATTATTACTTTAATAACGTTACTACTAAAGGATAGTAACTTTAGTAGAAAATAAGGGCTATTTAAATAGACCTTAAGAGTATAAGAGGCTTTTAAAGGGCTAAAAGACGCCTTCTACTTAGTAACTATTTTATAATACTAAAACCTAATATAGGATATAAAGGTTAAAACTAATATATCCTAAAGGGCTATCTTAAGAATCTTATTCTAGCTTTTAGAGGGCTAGTAGTAACTAGTTACTTACTTATTATAGAAGCTAATAAATATAGAATAGAAGTAGGGAATAAGCTAGTAAAAGCTTCTAGCTATTATACAAAGCTTAGAGTATTAATACTACCTCTTAAGACTATTAAAAGTATTTAAAGTACTAATAGACTACTAAGCGTTAAAAGAAGAAATTAATATATCTATATAAGACAAAATCTTTATAAAAGGCTTACTAAATAGGTTTAGAAGTTATTTACTTTTTATTTTTAAATAAAATACTACTTGAAGGTTATAAACCTAATAGATAGTCTATTTAAAAGGCTAAACTATATAGAAGAAAAAGTATTATATAATAATATACCTCTTATATTCTTAAAAAGGCTAAAACTAGCCAATAAGCTATTACTAAATACTTATTAAGCTATTATATTACTTAAAGAAGAAAGTAAGATATTAATAGTATTTATATAGACTATTAAAGCTATACTATAAAAAAAGGTTTTTTTACCCTAAAGACGTTACTTAACCTAAAGGTTCTAAAGTAATTCTATATTTATTATAGCTATAAAAACTTATAGCTATATAGGTAGAAAAGAATTATAAAACGTTTAGTAAAAACCTAAAGAGGAAGAAGAAATATCTAAAGCTAAAGTTATTATACTAAAATAATATATTTTATATATAGTTATTATAAAGCTAAAAAAGTATAAAATAGTAATTCTCTAATAGCTATTAAATACTTTAGAAGACCTAATTAATAAATTATAAGCTAAAAATAAGAAATACTAAAAGTAAGTAGTAAAAGCTTATAGACTAACTAAAAAATAAAAAGGCTATTACCTAAATAATAAAGGTACCTTATTCTATAAAAGAAGATTAATAATACCTTTTAGATAGTTATTATAATTAGTAATTATTTACTAACACTATAATAACCTAATAATAGGGTATATAGGTATAAATAAAACTATAAAGCTTATTTTAAGGTCTTTCTACTAGCTTTAGATTCTAAAAGACGTTAGAGACTATATATATACCTATAAAGTATACTAAGGGATAGAAATCCTTAGATATAAGCCTTATAGAAAGCTATAACTATTACTATTACTAGCCTACCCTTTTAAGGAAATTAGTATAAACTTTATTATAGGCCTGTTACTAAGCGTTTAAAGTAATAGCACTAAGTATAATAGTATTTTTATAATTATTTACTATATAATAAAGTTTATACTTTTTATACTAACCTAAAAGATAGTTACTATAGCCTAGCTTACTTAGATTCTCTATAAGTAAGTTAAATACTACTTTAAAACGCCTATAGGTATTATAAGTAATAGAGATAAGCTATTAACTAGCTAATTCTAAGAAGAACTTACTAAAGAAAAGGTAATCTTTTACTAACTATCTACTATATATTATCTATATATAGATAGGTAGTTAGAGAGGACTTACTAAATACTTAAGAGATACTTATAAGCGTATACTAAAGGATTATTAACCTAATAGGTAGTATAGCTACCTAAAGTAGCTTTTATATATAATAACAGCTAATATTTAACTACTAGCCTTTTACTAATAGATGCCCTATATAAGTATAACCTAAGGTATATAAAGTATATACTATCTATATTAAGAGTTAAAGTCTAAGGGGTTAAAAAGTAGATTAACTATATTATAAAACTCTATATTATAGTATAACTATATTAGTAAAAAGCTATAGAAATATAAACCTAAAGCTATAATAAAAGGTATACTCTAAAGGAATACTCTTATAAAAAGATTATTAGACTATTAATAAAAAACTTATAATTTGAAAATAAGATACTAGCACTAAGGTTTATCTATATATTAATAGTAGAATAAACTAGCTTTTAGGTATATAAAGTATACCTACCTAAGTAGTATAGTTATATTTATAACGTCTTTTTAGTCTTTATAATTAAACCCTAGAACTCTTAGTAAGGTCTTACTAAAGACTAGCTAATATTACCTAAGCTAGAAGATAAACCTATAAAATAGGAAGTAGAAGAAATTATTACTTACTAAAGTCTACCTAGTAATTAGTAATACCTTATTAAATAAGTAGGATAGCTAGTAGAATATAACATATAGAAACTAAAGGAATACCTTTAAAATATATAAAAGAAAGTCTTTATATATAAGAAATATATAGTAAAAAGATATAAGCAGTAAAATAACTAAGGATAATATATTATAGTTACTAAATAGATACCTATCTATAGGTAAAATACTTCTAAAACCCCCTCCTATTTAATTAGGTTAAGAGGCTACCTAAAGTATCTTAATAAGAAATAAAGAAATAAACTAAACTATTATTAGTAAAGGGGTATAAAATACCTACTAAAACCTAAAAAGAAAAAGTAAATAAACCTATAAGAACCTTAGTAAACTGTTACCTAATAATTACCTATTAACTAAGCTTATTACTATTATTATCCTCCTTTTAAAAAGGATACTTAGAACTCTCTTCCTTAGAGTTATTAAAATCTAAGTCCTACTTATTAGTAATTTACTTAGTAAGTTACTTTATCTACTAGTACTTTATAGTAAGCGCTTAGTTAGCGTTTAATATATAAGGAATAAGAATCTTCTTTAATATAAGATAAGTAGTATTATACTATTAGATATTTAACTAATTTATAAGCTTTTAGTAAATAGTAGAAATACGCTTACACTTTAATAAAAGAATATTCTAAAACTTATTATATAGTTAGTAAGTAGTTACTAAGCTTACCTCCTAAGCCTTATAAGCTTTATAAGCCTTTTATATAGTAATTACTACTTAATACTTTTCTCTTCCTCCTTATAAGTACGCTTAGCTATATATACTTCTTTCTCTTATTTCTATTTCTTAAGAAGAATATACTTTTTTTTAGTAGCTATAGTAAAAGCGTTTAGTAACTATTAGTTTTTAGTATTTATATTTAAACTAAAATTATTATTTAGAACGTTAGACTTAGACCTATTACTATTAATAACTATAGTTAGGGTAGCTTTTTTAGTAACTTAGTAACGCTTTATAAAAGTAGTAGTAGCCTTAGCTAACTTATATTTCTTCTAAAAAGTCTAAGTTTCTCTTCTATAAGTAATTAGTATAAACCTAGTAATAGTAATAGTGTAAGTAAAAATAGGATTATTAATATAGTTACTAATAAATTAGTAAAACTCTACCTACTTAGGGAAACTCTTTAGGAGACCTTTACTAATAATAGTATTATATTATTTCTTTTAGTATAAGTCTAACTACTTAATATTATCTTATAAAGCCTTTATATAACTATTATTATAGATATAGATAGGTTAGAGTTAGTCTAAGTAGCTAGATACCTAGTCTACCTAAATAAGACCTACCTAAATAAAAGGTTAGTTACTAAATATATAGTAAAGAGATACTAATATACCTAAAGTAAAATTAAAAAACTAAAATACTTATAGTTTAAAGTAAGCTTTTAAATTATTATATAGATAAGGTTTATAAGGCTAACGCCTAATAAATAGTTAGTAATATAGTTAGTAATATAAGTCTTAAAAAAAAAGAAATTTCCTGTATACGCTAGCACTAAAGCTTAGTAAGATTATATTTAGCTTTTATCTTATATAGGTATATAAAATATTTCTAAGTTATTTAGGCTACACCCTAAAGCTTATCTAAGACCTAGTAATAGAAGTTAGTATTACTAAAGTATTAGTAAGGTATTAGTAAAACATACTATAAAGTACTTCTTCTTATTAACTATATAAGCTATATATTTAGCTATATAGGCCCCTTAGTAATAAAGTACCTAGGTAAAGTTATAATAAAGCTAACTTAGATAAGTAATATAAGGTACCTTATCCTTAGGACCTTTAAAGCCTTTATCCTTATTATAAGGGAACTTAAGGATATTTATAACTTAGATAATAACGCTTATAATTATAAAATAGCTAGTAAAGAGTAAGTAAAGTAAATAAATAAATAGAGAAAAAGAAAATATAAGAGAGAAAAATAAAAAAAAGTTAGTAAAAGAATAGTAAAAGCTTTATAGTAAAAAAGAAGAGTATAAATAAGAATAATAAAAATAAAAAAAGCTAAAAAGTATTAGAAGAAAAATAATAAACACTTTATAAAAGTATAATAGAGTAAAAAAAAAATAGAAAAAAAATTTATATTAAGGGGGAGATAAAAAGTATTTATACTTACGTAAGAGTAAGGCTAATATAATTATAAACCCTTAATAACCTATTACCTAAGGGATAAGTATATAAATAATAAAGTAAAGTAAGTATAAAAGTAAAATATATAAAAAAGATAATTATAATAATAAGTAAATAAGTATATTAAGGGAACTTTATAAAAATAAAATAAAAATAGAAATTTATAGTAAATAGAAAAAATAAATAAAGGGATATTTATAAGGCTAAATTATATTATAAGTATAAAAGCTTAGTAAAAGGAGGCTAAAAAAAATTAGTATTTATAATACTATAAAGAGGCTATATAATAAGTATATAAATAGTAATTAGTTAGTTACTACCTAGGGATAATTAGTTAGTAAATACTATAACGTATTACTACTAAGTATAAGCTACTTAGTTAGGAATTAGAGAAGCCTTAGGGACTAAGGCCCTAAGGAGGGGGATAACTATAAAGGGGCTATGTAGCCCTTTAGACTAGCTGTAGGGAATCCTTAGCTAATAGTTAGCAACACGTTGCCTATATAAATCTTAGGTGAAGGCTTAGCCTTTACGGAATCTTTAGCTAAAAGTCTAGTTACTAGAATAGACCTACCTTCTATACCCTTCCTAGTTACAGCCTATAGCTATATACCTTTATAGTTATAAGAAGTAGGCTTATTCTTAAGGACTAATACTTATTTAAGAAAGCAGTATTGCTTAGTAATATCCCTTATAGCACACTCCTTTGGGCGTTACTATATATATAGTAAAAGCCTATACTAAATAATAATAAATAAAATATCTATAGGTAAAAGAAATTCTAACATAAATAGGCTGGTTATTATATAATTATAAGTTACTTTTATAATACCTCTTAATTACTAAGGCTAATTAGTTAGTTAGTTTCTATAGGTTATAGCTATATAGGTTAATTTAGATATTACATAAGCCTACTTATTAATTCCTCTTTTCTTTCCTTTAATAATAATAAATCTTAATTATAAGTTACTATAATAACGTTATTCTAAGTGTAATTTAATACTTTTTTCCTAATATACTAACGTTTTTAAATAACTTATAAAATAATTACTACTAGTAAGAGTTACGTATACGTTATAGCTTTTTAGAAGGAATAGTGTATAGTAGCCCTTATAGCTTAGCTATTTATATAGGTGGTAGTAACGCTACGCTACTACTTATAATACACCCTCTCCTTACTAAAAGAAGAAGAAGAAAAAGAGATCTTTAGTAAATCTATAGGGGAATAAAACCCCCCTATAGATAGATCTTATAAGTTTTATTCTTTATTTTTATCTTAATTTATAGCTAATAGTTTAATTTTATATAGCTTTTCTAAAATAACTAAGGCTTTCTTAAAAAAGTACCTCTTATATAAATAGGGGCTAAGTTTTACCTTCTATCTTTATTAGCATAATAGGTTTATTATCTCTCTTAAAGATATAAAGAGATAATAATAATAATAATATAATAATATAAGGTATATAACCTTATATAAAGATATATCTTATAGAAGTAAGAATATAAGATATATAGAAGTAAAGTAATAATATAAATATAAGGATATATAAGAAGTAAAGAGAGTATAATAGTTAGATTATTACTATAGAAGTTACTTACTTAAAGAGAGAAGAAACAAAAGATAGAACTAGACTAAATAGTCTATTATATAACTATATCTAGCTTACTAGAATATTCTATACTAACGTAAGCTGCTTATAAATTAGAATGTCGTGCGTAACCCTTAGTTACGTAAGATAATAACCTTAACTTAATAAGTTAACCTAGATAGAAGAAGAGAAAAGAAATAAAGCTAATCTTACTCCTCTAACTATCTTCTAGAATCTTTAGTTAATTACGTAATACTCCTTATAATAAAGGAAATATAATAAAGAATAGAAGTATTAAGAGTTATTCTAACTCTTACTTCTAATAATCTTTAAGTACTAGAATTTACTTTTAGAGGTAGATAAAGTCTAATCTCTTACTTATAGGGGGCTAAGTAAAAAAGTCTTTTTTTTACTTACGCTTAGTAAGTCTTACTTATTTAGTTAATTATTATTTTTTATAATTACTAACTTATCTTTTATAAGAAATAAAATAGTGGTTAACTTACTTCCTCTTTATAATACTCTTAACTTTAAAAATAGGCTTTTACTTTTTCTTAAGAGTATAAAGGAGGAAGGTAATAATAATAAGTTTTTTATTAATATACTAAAGTATTAAAAAAGTAAAGTAAAGAGGTATACTATTATTAGCCTTTATAAGTATTACTTAAGAAGTATACTAAAGGGATTTTTAAATAGCTTTTACCTTTTAGGTTATAGCTTTAAGTATTAGAAGTATACTACCTATAAGTACCTTTATATTTCTTTCCTTCTAGAGGTTATTAGCCTAGCTAACGCCTTCTTATATACTTTAGTAGGCGCTTTAATCCTAAAGCTTATATATTACTTTTATTATAATAGTTTTACTTCTACTAATAATATTTAAGTAATAAAAGTAATATACTTCTAGGTATAAATAGTGAAACTACTTACCCTAAAGAAGCTTAAGAGGGGAAATAAAAAAAAGAAGGCTTTTATACCTATAGAGGATATAAAGGAGAAAAAAGAGGTATTAGAGGGGGAGTATAATAAAGTAAGTAGTTTAAAAGATATATTTTATATAGTTTTCACTTATAAAGCCTTATCTAAGCCTTTAGTTAATATTAAGCGTCTTTAGGTATATTAAGTATATACTAATATTAATAGCTTTATTAGTAAGGTTATCCTTAACTAAGGTATTTACTTTACGTTATATACGCTTCTTAACGTATATATAAATACCCTTACCTAGATAAGTAAATAAGGCCTCTTAGCTTTAGGCTGTTTTCTAATTTTAGAGTTTTTTTTACCTTCTGCTTATTATTTTATTCTTTATTTCTTCTTTTTATCTTATTATATACTATATATCTTATAGATTTAGTATTACTTAGAAGTACTTAAACTTAGCTTAAGAAAGGTTTTTAGTAAGTCTATCTATTAGTATTTTATCTATTAGTAAATATACTATATTAACCTTCTCTTTAGTATAGATTTTATAAAGCTATATATTCTATATATTAATATATTAAAGTTATGTAGTAATTCTCTCCCTTTTACTTATAACTAAGTGAATTATTTACTACCTATTATAGTATACTTTCTAGACGTTATCGCTAAGTACTAAGGAGATATTATAGAAGAGTTATTATAAAGTAATAAGCTTTTTAATTATATACCTTAAAGTAAGAAGTTTAGCTTTAGTTATTAACGTTATAATAGTTACTTATTACACTACTTTCTACTAAATTAAGCTACTAAAAAGAAATATAATATATCCTTAAGATAGGCGTTATATAATAAGGTTATCTCTAAAGGAGGTATTACTTACCTAAAGGAGCTATATACCCCTTAATATTCTAAAGTAAATTAATAAGTAAAGCGTATAAAAGAGATACTTAATACACTACTTTACTACTTAAAGGTAGTATACGCTTAGATTTATAAAGTATCTTAATAGAAGTAAGTATATAAATACTACGTTCAGTTAGATTATAATTATAGTATATAGAATAAATCTTACTATTTTTTAGAATATTTTTACTTTTGTTAGTATTATAGTTTCTTTACTTAATATAAAGTTAGTAGTTAGTAGAAGGGTTATAGAAGTAATTCTATTAGTATAGTTAAATTCTATAGCTATATTAGAGATATACTAATTATAATAGAGGTATATCTTATAGCTAGTATAGTTATATATAATTTGAATACTAAGATACTATTCTATATTACTTATATTCTTTATTTTATATATTTCTTTTATACTAGTTATAAGCGCTTTTCTTACTAATTCTCTTACTTTCAAGTAAATAATAAGGATATTATTGATATAAAATAGTATATACGTTAAACTATTTTTAGAAATAAAGAGATAAAGGTCTTCTTTTAATAGTTATAAGCTAAGTCGTTTAAGGGTTTTAAAGAACTCTTTAAACTAAAAAAGAGGTGTATTATATAGTCTATATAAGGCTTATATAATAGTTATATATTTGTCTTACTATTAATATCCTTATAGTAGCTTATAGTATATTAGCTTACCTAAAGGGTTTTATTTAGCGTTAAGAAACGTATTAATAAAGTTAAGTTACTTAACGTTAAGGTTAAATTAAATAGTGATTACTATTCTAATATAAAAGGTTTATACTATAAGAGTTACTATATATATCTTTAGAAAAAGGTTATTTTTTTATATATCCCCTCTTATAACTACTTACGCTTTATAGTAAGTAAAATATCCCTTTAAATCCTATTTTTATACTTATACCTATTTAAGGGGACGTAACTTCGTTTTATATAGTATAAGTCGCTTATTAATTACCTTAAAGGCTTTAAAGTAATAGAGTTTAGTAACCTTAAGATCTATTACTTACCTAAGTATTTATTAGAGATCTATTAGTAGCTTAATTACCTCTTTCTATAACTAAGGAGGGCGTAAGAGATTATTATAATAATATCTTAACTTATCTAATAGTTAGATTATCTATTAAGTTATAACTTAGTGTATTACTATATATATAACTATATATAGCGTATAGTACTTATCTCTTAATTTATTTATTACTTTTTATTAATTATTTAGAAAGGTATTAAAAAAGTCTAATAGGGGTTACTTTTACCTCTAACTAAAGGCTAAGTAGAGTATATAAATAGTAGATCTACCCCTTAAGCTTTTATATAGTCTTCTAGCGTTTAGCTCTTATTTCTTACTAGTAAATTTTATTATACTATAGCGTATAGAAGTACGTTACTACTACTAGCTTCTTCTTATTTCTTAGCCTTACTCTTTATTAAGTAGTTAAGTAGGTTAAGAGTATAGCTATATTTTATTTTACGTTTCTAAAGTTACTTTTAAGCGCTAGTTATTAACTAAATCTTTAGTAGTTATTAGACTTCCTTTATATAAAGTATTAGTAGTTATCTTTATACTTATCCTTTTAACTTTATCTTAAGATCTTACTACTTAACTCTTATTAAGTATTTTACTTAGTTAGTTATTTTTATTAGATATAACTATAGTGTATACTTTATTAGGTGTAGGCGTCGTCTTAGGAGTCTAAACCTCTTTTTCTTCTTACGTAGCTATACCTTAGTTAAGTAGCTTAACGTCTTAAGCGTTTACCTTAGTATCTATAGATAAAGGAGTTTATTCTTATATTATTATAGTTATTATTTCTAATAGTCTTATTATTTTATTTATTAACCTAAGTATATTTATAACTACGTTTTACTTATAGTCTTTATCTTTAATAATATTAACTATATTTTATACTTTTAGTTTTATAATTATATTTATATCTTTATTATTCTTTAGGTAAAGCTTTATGTTATTAAAGTATACGTTATATATAATAATTACTTTATATAATAAAAGTACCTAAATCCTATATAGGTTATATACGTTTTATATATATCTTATGTAGTATTTAATATACCCTTATAGTTTAACTTTATACTATTATCTTTATACTCTTTTCTTATAGTTGCTTATTAAAAGATAAGCTTAGTATTTATATATAAAGGTTTATCTTTAGTAAGGGTAAAGGTTATACTAAAATACTACTATATATACTAATACCTACTAGTAAAAGTATTACATAAACTATACCTCTTCTTTCTTAATAAGTATAATTTAGTTATAGTATTAAAAAAGGCTTACGTTATATATATAAATTACTATAAGTACTACTTTAGGCTAAAGTTTAAAGCTAAATAAAGAGAGTTTCTTACTATATAAGTAATAACTTTTTATCTTACTTACTTACTACTTCCTATAGGCTTTTTAGTATTTAGTAGAGGGAGCTTAATATTAATCCTAAGCTTTACTACCTACCTCTTATGTTTAGTATTACCTTTAATACTAATAACTAAAGTATTATTATCTTATTAAATCTTATAGATATTTACGCCTTACTACTAAGTAACCTAAGTAATAAATCCCTAAAGGATTAGGAAGACGTTATTATAAGTCTTTCTAAGGAGTATAGCGCTAAAGAGTTAAGATATATATTTATCCTTTAGGTATATAAGCTATTTAAATTAGTTAAAGCTAACTAGAAAGTTAAAAAGGTCTTATAAGATATAATAATATAGTTAAATTAATCTATTTTTAAAGGTTTCCTCTAACATTACTTAGCTTATATAAGTAACTATATAGTGCTTATACTTAATATAAGATAGTCCTTTAATCTTTACCCCCTAAGTATTAACTAAAAGTTTTATAAGAGCTTTAAGACTAAGGTAACTAGTATATAGGTACTAAAGGTAGGTGTTATTATTATAGTTAACTAATATATAGTATAATAAATAAAAGGTTATTATAAATACTTAGGTATTAATAAGTAAGGTAAGACTATAAGAAATAGTATTATATTATAACGTAAAGTAAGAGAAAAAGGCTTATATTAAAGGAAAATATGGTTACCTTTATATACTAGTTTTCTTACTATAATACTCTTCTTATAGGTTTTAAAATAAACAGTATAGTTAAAGCCTAAGTACTACACGTCTAACTTTCTAATTAGACCTTTTAAAGTAATATTAATATAGAATTTAGATATAAATATAACGTTCTTAAGAATAAGGTCTACTGTTTTTAGTCTATTAGCCTTATTTAGAAGCTGTTTTATAATACGCTTCCTATATGTTTTAACTAAATATAAGGTTATACTAGATTTAATATAATAATCGTTAGAGTTTATTTCATATAAGCTAGGCTTAAGGAGTAACTTATTATTTATAATATAGACGCTACTATAGTTATTAAGTATTATGCTTTTACTAAGTATATAAAGGCCTAGTATTAAGGTTAAGAAGACTCTAAGTAAAGGTAGAGATAAAGGTAATAAGGTACTTTAGAATAAATATAGATTAATTATAATAGTAACTAAAGCTATTAATAAATAAGTAGGTATATTTATTAATTTACTGCTCTTTTTCTATTTCTTCTTAACTTTAGTTTATAAGTCTATTTACTTTAGTCTTACTAGCTTTGTATATAGCTACTTAAGAGCTAACTTACTTAGTGTCTATATAATTCTTTTAGAATTACCTTTAAGTGTATACTTAATATATCTATAGACGTCTAGTTACTAATAGTAGTTTAGTTTTCTATAGGGGTAGTTATAACTCTTTTTACCCTTATATAATAGCTTTTTATATTTAGTAAAGGTAGTATATACTTTAGTTACTTTTTAGGATTTAATAAGTAATAATTATAATAAGTTACTTAAGAGCTTACTATACTATCTTAAGGTTAAATAGTATTCCTTAATACATTAGTTTTATAAGGTTATTAAGCTTACTATTAGCCTATAAGGGGGAGATTTACTACTTAATTATATAAAGGAAAGTCTTAATTATAAGAGTACCCTTAATCTTAGGTATTTTATAGATTTTTACTTTTATATATATATTATATTGGTCTATAAGCTATATAAATTAGTTATTACTTCTTAAGTACTAAGTTTATTACTTAGAGGGTTAATTTAATATTATTATTCAGTATCTATATCTAAATACCCTTTATAATATCCTTAGAAATAGTACTATTAACCTAAAGTAAGAGATAATAATACACTTTTTACTATTTAAAATAATTTATTTAGCTAAAGAGGATTTACTTACCTTAATTATCTATATGTTTCTTATAGTCTAACTATTTTCTTTAAGGTATATTAGTTTACTTAGTAGTTCTCTTTTTCTATCTACCTAAAAACCTTACTATATAGTTTTATAAAGGTTATACTTATTATATAGCTTTATATTTTACTTCTTTATATATTCTATAAGTAAGGAAGTACCTTTATACTATAGAAGCTTTTATTTACTTTTTAGCTTAATAAACTACTAAACGTCTTCTTATTTTATAAAAGTAAAAGTAAAGTTAAGCATACTATAGGAATTAGCCTTTACGTATAGTAGCTAGGCTATAAAGTTTAGTATTAGTTATAAGACTAATAGTTACTTCTAAAGTCATTATAAGTAATAAGAGATAAATAATAAAGAGAAAAAAGTTAGTTAAGAAAGAAGTATTAATAAGTAAATAGTTGTAACGGGCTGGGCCCATGTGAGGCCTTGCTGGATATCGCGGCCATAAGCCACCCCTGATCAGGCCCACCACGGAACCCACGATGCCGAC